>WAAG01002625.1:0-23105 GCA_013390105.1 Tichodroma muraria | reverse complement strand
GGGTGCTCGCGAGGCGGGTGGCACGAGCAGTGGGAAGAGCATCCCCAGGGTGCTGGTGCCTCGCAGCTCTTTGGGCACAGGGCTGGCAGGGAGTCTGGCTCAGGCTGTCAGTGCATCGCTGCCGGGAGCTGCCAGGGGAGGGCAGGGGCCGTCCTGCAGTGGCGGGGCTGCCACTGGCCATGAAGCCATCCCTCCAGAGGCACACTACTGTTGCAACATAGTGCCTCGGGGGCATGGAGTGGCATTTGGGGCTGGGGCCAGGCTGGGACCCTTGCAGCTCAGTGTCAGGGTGCTGGGGTGCTGCTGCAGCAGGGTGCCATGGACCCTGTAAGCTGCTGTTGGAGTGCTGGTCTTATGGATTTGTGGAGCTGGGGTGCCAGGCTGTTGAGTGCTGGGGGGTTGCTCCACTGGGGTCTGATGGACCCAGGAATTTGGTGACGTGCTGTTCCTGTGGACTGGTGAGCTGGGTGTCCAGATGCCGCTTCAGGGACATTCCAGGGGCTCCTGGATGGCAAGGAGGGGGGCAGTCAGCCAGCCACCCCTCCACCTCCCTACCCTGCAAGCTAATGGGGGATTCAAAGGGGCAGGGAGATAGTGCTGGTGGGGTGCTTACTGCCCCTCCTGCCTCCCTTCAGGCACCAAGTCCTTCAACATGATGTCCCCCACCGGTGACAACTCGGAGCTGCTGGCCGAGATCAAAGCTGGGAAGAGCCTCAAGCCAACGCCACAGAGCAAAGGCTTCACCACCGTCTTCTCCGGCAGCGGCCAGGCAGGGGCCAACGTAGGTGGTGATGGGGGCCAGGGGAGCAGCTGGCGCGGCGCAGCGCAGCGCAGCACGGCAAGTGCCCACCTCCCTCCCTCCCTCCTTCCACAGGCAGAGTCGCCAGTATCCTCCCCGTCACCCACCAGGACGCCCACTCCGCCGGCCACTCCCGAAGCTACTGGGCCACCACGCTGCCTGGCAGGAGGCTCACCAGAGCCAGTTCTGAACGGAAGCTCACCGGTGCCGGCAGCAGGCGCTGGGGCAGCAGTGGAGGTGGAGGCGCTGGTGCCGAACCAGGACGAGCAGGGTCGGCCCATCCCCGAGTGGAAGCGGCAGGTGATGGTTCGCAAGCTGCAGCTCCGCATGCAGGAGGAAGAGGAGCAGCGGCGCAAGGTAGGGGGATCCCACGTGCTGCGGCGGCGAGCGCGGCACGGGCACGGCCCAAGCAGCTCAGGACCTGGCGAGATGGCGTGCGTGGCATTGCCTCTGACTCCCAATTGGTCTGGGGACCACCCTACCTGCATGCAGGGGCGTCATACCCCGGGGATGCCACACACGGCGGCAGTGGAGCGAGGTGCGTGCGGCATGGCCTCAAGAGCCCCTTTGCCCTCTTTCCCGCCGCAGCCTGGGAGCCGCTCGCCGCCCCTGTGCCGGCGCGGGCCATCTGCCCGCAGGGGCATACCGGGACCCGCCGGGCAGCCGATGCGGGAGGAGGACATGCAGCACCTGGAGAGGCAGCTGGGGAGCCTGCGGGTGATGCACGAGGCGCAGCCGGGGCAGCCGCTTCCAGGGGGGCCGGAGGAGGAGCTGCCGCCACTCGTGCCGCTCTCCGCCCCCGCGGCACCCCGGCGCTTCGCCCTCGCCCACGAGGACGCGCCTGCCCGCGGTAGCCAGTCCCCTACACTGCCGAGGAGCGCGGCCGCACCACCAGCCACCCTGAGGGGCCGGGAGGGCCCTGGGGCGGGGGGGGCAGTGGGCAGCCCCTGTGCCCAGCACGACGTACGGCGCGAGATCCTGGGCTGCGGTGTCTCTGTCCGCAGCCTCAAGGCCAACTACGAGGGGCCAGGGGGCCCCCCTGCACCTCCCCCCAGGGTCACTAAGCGCAAGCGGGTGCAGCCACCTGGTAGCACTCGCCGACCCATCCTGGAGGAGGAATACGGGGATGGGGCACTGCGGCGGAGCAGGCCAGCGCTGCCAGAGCCAAGCAGCTCACGTGAACACACCAAGGGGTGCAAGGAGCGCGCCGTCTTCCTCTTCCTGGAGCACTGGAAGAAGCGGGCACTCGCGGCGGTGCCTGGGGAGGAGCGACCGCGGCGGCCGGGGAGGCGGCGACCGGCGGCGGGACGGTTGCTGGCCCGCTGGAGGAGTGTCGCCCGCCGGGTCCCAGGGCGTCAGATCCGGCGCTTGAGCCGCACCACGGTGCTCTACTGGCCCCAACACTTCCTGCCCCACGTCGGCGGCTCGCCCATGCCCCACGACAGCCTCCCGCTTGACCTCTTCATGCTGGGCTACTTCCAGCTGCTGGACATGCCCCTCAGCCCCGAGGAGCGGCGCTTCCGCCACCTCCTCTGCTACGAGATGTTTGACCGCCTGGGTAGCCACAGCTGGCACCGCGTCCGCCGTTTCCACCGCACCGTGCTGGAGCAGGTCGAGGCTGGCCACCGCCACTGGCTTGACGGCTTTGAGGACCTCGTGCAGGAGTTTTTTGGGGATGACCCTGTGGCAGTGGTAGAGACCCTGCCAGAGCCCCACGCCATGGCCCCGGAAGGGCAGGGGACAGCAGTACCAGTGCCGGAGCTGGGAGAGTTCAGCGAGGAGGACGTCTGCCGCTTCATTGACCGCAGCTTCTCCTTCTGGAAGGAGAAGGAGGCAGAGATGTTCGACACCTGAGTCCGGCGGGATGCTGCAGGCTGTGCCGGTGGTGTGGTGTGGGGCAGTAGCAAGCTCAGGGGACAGCTGTGGGCTGGTGCCCGGGTGTGCTCGCCTGCCTCTGTGGCTCGTGGTGCAGCTCAGCTTGGCAGAGGGCTGGGTGTTGTTTTGCGCGGCCCCGGCCCGAGGTTGCAGTGTGTGCCGCTTGCCGTGGCTGTGTGTTGTGTGGGAGGTGCAGCGGCGGGGCTGCGCTCCCCTCTGGTGTGGCGTTTGCGGTGCCGGGGCAGCGTGGGCCCCCGCGTGTCGTGCAATAAAGCTGTGGTGTGCTGCAAGGGCTGGCCACGCCACGCGCTCCTTCCTCCTCCCGGCGCCGGCGGAAGGCGGGCAGTGAGGGGCGCGTCGGCGAGCCGTGTGCTGGTAAACCCCACCAGTACCGTGCCAAGGAGGGCGGCTGCCAGAAGGATGTGATGCCGCGCACCAGGATGATGCTGCGACCCCATGGTGCCGGCAGTGGGGGTGGGCTCCCGGCAGTGCCGGTAACACGGCCGTCTGTTGCAGGAGAAAGAAGAGGAGGCGCGCCTAGCCAGCATGCCGGCCTGGAGGAGGGACATCCTGCGCAAGAAACTGGAGGAAGAGAGGTGAGCCAGGGTCGGGGGATGCCGCACCAGCCGGTCACTCCCGCGGCTTTGCTAACCCCACTCTTCCCTTTGCCTTCGCAGGGAGCAGAAACGGTGAGTGTCGCAAGCCCCTTCCCTGGGTGGGTGGGCACGGCGGCTCCCGCGGCTCTGGTGACCGCGGCGCCCTGTGCCCTCTGCTGCTAAGCAGGAAAGAGCAGGAGAAGCTGAAGCGGGAGGAGGAGGAGAAGGAGAAGGAGCAGTCGGAAAAGCTAAGGACTCTCGGGTACGATGAGACAAAGCTGGCGCCCTGGCAGCGACAGATCATCCTCAAGAAGGGGGACATAGCCAAGCACTAGCCACGCCACACCGCATCCTGGCTCTTCGCACCAGGAGGAGGCTGGCAGGTCCTCCCATGGACCGCGATATGCTTCGGCACCCTCCTCCTGCCGTGGATGGCCNGCCCCGCTGGCACCACTCGGCATTGCAGCGCGCTCGCCCTCACTCCTGCCCCTCCAGAGCCGCTCAAGGCCAGCTTCCGGCTCACCTCTGCCCAGACCGCCTGCCTTTCCAGCGATTAAAACGATAAACCCCGCCAGCAGTGCCCCGCGCCTTCCTGGGGCTGCCCACGCCATCCCCCACCCACACCATGCTCGCCAACAACGGTGCCCCCCTCACCAACATCACCGCAATCTCCCCCAATGCCCACACCGCCTGCATCTCTGCCAGCACCCACGTTGCCTGTCACCTGTGGTGGCCACATCACCAGTGGTGGTCCTGAGGCCAGCAGTGCGCTGGTGCCCCGCCGACATAGCCTTGCGAAGAAGGGCCAGGGCTGGCGGATGGAGAACACACCACTTTATTGGGGAGGGGGAAGGAGCGCCCGGCAGCGGGCAGCCTTGAGAACTATCCCATGGGTTCGCGGTGGGCTCGGTGCCCACTCGTCCCGCGAGTGGCTGGGCAGCCGACGTGCTGGGGCATGGGGTTGTCCCCGGCCCTGGGAGCAGGGGGACATAAATAGAGGGGACAGGCAGGTGGGAAGGGGACATAAAACTGACATAAAATGTCTACACGGCATAAGTAACAATACTTAGGGGTATGTCTGGGATGAGGTGCCTGGTGAGATGTGGAAGTTTTGGGACCTCCCTGTGCCAGGGTGCTGACACTGGGGATCAAGGTCCCACAGGCAGACTCTGGCGCAGTGCCTCAGCACAGCCAGCCAGCTCCATGCGCTCCAGGGCAGCAAAGACGTGGTCCAGTGTGGCACTGGTCTGCTGGCACCAGCGCTTCAGCATCTCGTACTGCTGGTCACGGATGTGGGCCACCTCCAGCTCTACCAGCTCAATCTCTGCCTCCCGCAGCTCTAGCATCCGCATGAACTCCTTCCAACGCCGTACTGGCACCACATCAATGACGGCGTAGAGCTGGCTGCCCTGCAGCAGGGCACTGCGGGGCTCCGAGGATGCAGAGGGCTCCCCTTCGTCACTGGGCTGCTCACACAGCAAGACCTGGTTGAGGCTCTGCTTTGCTGTGCCAGTGGCACGCTCTGTCCCCTGTGGGGAGCATGGCTGGGTACAGCACAGGTTGTCCCACCTCCGGGCATTGAACTTGCAGCATGGGGTGGCTGCAGCCCCAGCCACTGAGGTGGAAGCCTGTGCCGTGGGGAGGGGACCACCTGCCAGGGCATCATGCCAGAGCCTCTTCCTCTTGTGGTAGATGGCAAGAGCACCCAGGAAGAGAGGCCCGGTGAATCCCAGCAGGATGTACTCCAGACCTGAGCCTGAAAGGAGGAGCAGGAGCATTCCCATCAGCTGGTCAGCACGGTGACTGCACACCACCAACCCTGGCCCCATTGTCCCCATACCTTGTTTGTTGTTGCTGCCACACACTTGCTGGCACTCTTTGCCACACGTGTCCAGGGTGCTCCTGCAAGGAGATGGGACGCATGGGTGCCATGCTGTGCCATGCCATGGGCCCCACATGTGATCCTGGCTGGAGGGTCAATGCTTACGTGTGGCATGGCCGGCACTCGTCACCCTCTCTGTAGAAGTCAGGCTTGCAGCTGCTGTCGCAAAGTGCGTCCTGTGCCTCCGAGCCTGGGGAGAGGGCGGGCATGAGGCAGGATGGCACAGACAGAGGTGGCGCAGCTGGCAGGTTGTGCCATGGGGAAGCTGGCAGCACTCACAGGGTCGCTGGATGAGGCGTCCAGTGCAAGGCTGGCATTTCCGGCAAGAGAATTCGCTGCACTGCTTGTCAAGGCAGACACGGAAGCGGCCAGGCTCACAGCCACAGGCAACGTTGCTGGTGGCCGAGCAGTTGCTCAGCACACTCTGGAAAGCTGCAAAAAGCAGGGGGTGAGCAGCATGGCACCGCGCTGCATAGCACAGCACAGTGTGGTGTGGTGCCCGCTCACCTTGTCGGTCACACTCGTAGCAAGCCTGGCACTCCCTGAGGGTGTTGGGCTGGGTGCGGAAGGTGCCGGCGGGACAGGCGAGGCACACGCTGCCATTCTCAGGGCTTGTGCAGGGCTTGGACAGGAATGTCCCTGCAGGGACAGTGGGGTGACAGGGAGCACGGCCACCTGGAGCAATGCACCTGCTGTGCCATGGTGTGCTGTGCCATGCCACACGGGCCGGGCAGCGCTCACCTGCGGGACACTGACGGCAGCACTGGTGAGCAGTCTCGATCCAGTTCATGCCAGCGGGGCACGGGAATCTGCTGGCATGTCTACGCAGGCGGAGGAGCGGCTGCACCAGGACCCGCTGCCTTCGCGGCACAGCGCTGTCCCGCCACCCTGGGGGCTGCGATTCGCTGGCTGCCAGCCACAGCGCTGCCAAGGTCACCTGCAAGCAGGGAGAGAGCAGGGCTGCAGGCAGCCGGGTTGCTCCAGGAGCCGTGCACCCGTGAGGACGGCCCTCACACCAGCTCATGCTGGGCTACAGGAGCCAGAGCCATACCTGGAACTGTGTGGAAACCGGTGCGTGCACAGGGCAGAATGGCTGGAGCCGTGGCCCTCTGCCCCAAAGCTGCGTGGGTGTGTTGCCCGAGGGCCGGGAATGCCCCACGGCAACCCCTGTGCTCTGCTTTCCCCGCAGTACACGAGCAAGCAACTTCCTGCTGGCACTGTGGGGGCCACTGTGCCACAGCCTGTGCCCAGGGGGCTGTCAGGAGCCCCCGCGTGCTCTGCAAATGGTGCTTCCAGGCGGGCTGGGGAGCGGCACCGAGATGCTCGACTGCCTGTGCCAACAGGACCCTGCCATGTCCCCAGGGATGGGGACGAATGAGTCAGGCACACGGACTGCTGGTGCCAGAGATCGACAGCTCAGGGAGGTGTCGGTAGCCAGGCGCATAGGGGTTAACGCTGCCAGCTTTGACTTTCCTGGGGTTTATCTCCCTCAGAGAGGAGGTGGTTTCCTCCCCGAAAGGAAGCCGTGCCTGGCTCATGCTCTCCCCGATGCTATCGCGCCTCGTTACGCGCGTCCCAAAGTAGGTCACTGCTCCCCCGCGGGGTGCCAGGTGCTGTCCGCAGGGCAGCCCCGCTCCCCTGGAAGCCCCGGTGGGTGCATCGAGCAGTGCCCACGCTGACACCCCTTCCACAGGCTGGGCCGGGGGCTGAGAGGACCGTGGCACTGACAGTGTGGGCAGGGAGCCAGGGGATTCCTCGCTGGGGGCTGGATTTCCCAGCCGTGATGGCCCCGATTACGGCAGTTGAATCATTTTCTACTAAACCCGCCGCCACCGGCAGACTGGAAACCGCGCTGGGCCGCCCCGCTCGCAGAGCGCTGCCGGCAGATCCGGGCGGCTTCCTCAGTCCCGGCTGCCAGCGGCACATCTGAGTCACCGCTGAGGCACGACCGTCCCGCAGGGGCCCTGCCCGCGCACCCCTCCTGCAGACGGGCAGCTGCCCCTGCCCAGCGCGGGGAGCAGGTGCCCGGTGGACAGGGGAGTCGCGGGCACGGGGCAGGCGCAGGGCTGGCTGCGCGGTGGGGAGAGCCACGGCCGCTTGTGCCCTGCAAGCGCCTCTCCCGCCCATAACGCAACCGGCGCCCGTGTGCCGGGGCCGCCACCCCTGTGCCCGGCTAGCCCCGAAGGCAGCCGCCTGCAGGCTGCCGGCATAGCCACCCCCCTGGCGCTGCCTGTAGCCCATGACTGACCCCACGCTTCCCACGGTCGCATCCTGCCTGTGGCCGAGGTCCTTACGGCCTGGGGCCCCCGTGGTCACGCCACACCGTGAATGTTTTGGTGCAGCAGAGCCCAGCCCCAGCTGTTAGCCAGAGGGGTAAGCGGTTTTGGCGCACCTGGCACTGGAGTTAATCCATCTCCCTCCCTCCCTCCTCTAGACCCGTTACGGCCACAGCCGTGGGATACCCCACAATTGGTGACAGGGCTCCATGGGGCCCCCACGCCACCACACTCACCCAAGTCACCCCAGGGCAGCAACACTTCATCCTTGTGGCCGATGTGGCTGGGTCATGCCGGGGCGGTGAGGGGAGAGGGGCAGCAGGTGCAGTGGGGTGTCACGGCAGCTCAGTGCCCGGGCAGGGTGCCCCGGCACCCCATGGCTGCCGTCAGCAGCACGCGACGCGTGGGGAGTGAGAGCCAGCCCTCCCCAGACAGGCTTTTACGCCCAACCACAGCAGGAGGAAATGCTTTTTTGGAAATGAGTCCAGGGGGTACGAAACCACATGACGGGAGTGCTAGGCGCAGGAGGGACCTGCACTGCCTAGCCGTGGACCCGGCTACCGCCCTCTCTTGCTCGTTGGTACTGACCCACGGTAGCGGGGGTGGCGGGGGGACGCAGCATATGTGGGGGGCAGCGCTGACTCCCATCCCAAGGCTCCATCCCCACCCCAAGCTCCTGAACGGGAGGCTGGAACTGGCCCCAGTCCCCGTTTTGTCTGTCCCGGTGGGGCTTCCTCACCCAGGCCACACCCATCCAGGTGATCCCCAGCCTTGGGTGCCGCTGAAGGAAAAGGAAAGGTGAGGCGGACATGAGCGTGCACCAGCTGGTTTTATTGCTCAGCTGGGACGTGGAGTGCAGCTTAGCATGGGGGGGCAGCCGGGGATCTGGCCACCGGGCATGTCCCACCGTGGCTCCCACACTCCGGTCCCAGGTGCTGCCATCCGCTGCCACCCTACAGGGCAAACCTCCCTCAGCCCTGCACCATCCTCTCCTGCCACCAGCCTCAGCCTCAGCCTCCTCCCTGCACTGTCCACAGCACCGTGCCACCGGCACCACGTCCCTCTCAGCACCTTCCCCACTCACCACTGCCGACGTCATCATCCCTTCCTCGCCTGCAGGAGCTGACCCACAGTCTCCCACAGCCCCCCACAGCCCCAGGGCCCCTGCCTGACAACTCTTATGTCTGTGGACAAGGGGTTCAGCACAAGCTACGTGCCATGTCCAGTCCCGCACCACCGTGCCCAGGACACGTCCTCGACAAGAGGACTGGTCTGCATCCCCATCCATGTCCCCACCAGCGTGGCATCCCAGTGCCCGCTCTACCCGGCCCCGGCATTACGCTACGGTTAGAAGCAGGAGAAGCTCCTTGGTACATCCATGTATCTGTCCTTTTCCACGCCAGCGGTTCTCAGACCTCCCTGCAAGACACAGAGTGGGGAGAGATGCCTTCAGCACTGCAACTCGGTCCCTAGGAAGCCCCTGGAAGGGCTGGGGCATCCCCTAGGAGCAGGCAGCCTGTGCTTACGAGGCCGTCAGCGTGGAGTTGAGCAGCAGTGTGGTCTGGATCCGGTACAGCTGCGCCAGTGTCAGCTTGCGGTGCTGTGCCGACTGTGGGTCTGAGAGGGTCCGGCGGGCAGGAGGTTGGGGCTCACGTTTGAGCTCCCCTGGAAGGGATGCTGGGCTCTCCCCTGGCCTCTCTGGCTCTGAGAGCTCTGATGTGGAGCTGTCACTGCTGCCAGGGGCAGCCGGAGGTGCGGGGTCTTGGCTAGTCCGGGGTGAACCAGCACAGAGGTCAGAGAGGCTGCGGCTTTGGCTTAGGGGGCCTGGGGAAGTGCGGGACAGGAGTTGGGGCAAGCTGGCCTCTGACTTGGACTTAAGCACCCTGGCCGGGCAAGGCAGGAGCTGCACGGGCGTCCGGCGGCGCAGCCGGGGTGAGGCAGGCCGTGGAGCCGGAGGGGCCAGGGAGGGCTCCTGCCCCTCCCCAGCTGTCCCCTCTGGCTGCTGGCCAAAGTCCCGCAGGGAGGCAGGTGAGAGTGTGCCGTAGGCGCTGTCGATGGAGGACGAGCGGCAGCCGCTGCCTGGGGAGGCCATGCCGTGGGGCAGGGGAACAGGCAGGGCGCCTGCGGGCAGCTCCTGGGTGGGGGTCTCGGCAGAGATGGGGGTCTCGGCAGAGGTGCCAGTGCCCACGGAGGTGCTGGTGCTGACAGAGGAGCCATCCGAGGCTGAGCTGAAGGGTCCTGCATCCCAGTCTGGGGAGGAGAGTTTGTCGCCACCTTCTGCTGCCACCATGGCAAGTGTCTCAGTGGAGCCGTCGGATGGGCTGTGGAGGCAAGAAGGTGAGGAGGGGCCTGTGCCAGGCTGGGGGTATTTAGGTCCCCCCCTCCTGCTCCCTACCACTGCTGTGAGTCCGGGCTGGCACTGCTGTGGTGCAGGATGGTAGGTGAGCTGGCAGCTGAGGTGCCACTCTCACCGTCATCCTCCTCGTCCTCCTCGTCCTCCTCCTCCTGCTCCTTCATGTGTCGGCGCTGCCGCAGCCGCTGCAGCAGGTTCTGGGAAGGGGGAGTCATCAGTGAGGAATGGGGTGTGCACAGGGCACCCATGGGTTCCCCACCCACCCATGTACCCTCACCTGGGCATTGTGCACTGCCTCGACCCAGCTGCGGCACAACTGCCCACTGGTTTGGAAGGTGTAGGCGGCCACAGCACTCCCCAGCTCGTTCAGGTAGATGAGGAGGAAGGAGCCTGTGGGCAGGGGCTGTCAGCAGTGTCCAGGGACCTCCCAGTAGTCTCCCTTATGCCCAATGCTCTCACCTGGGTCTCTGAGCTCCCGGCAAACGACTCTGTCCACCAGCAAGGGCTGCCGGATCACCTTGGTGCGCTCAGCCTTCTTGAAGGGCTTGGTGATGAGGAAGAGGTCGGTGAAGAGGAAGCAATAGACGTCCATCTGGGGGTGAGAGTGGGGCCATGGGTGCCAGTCAGTGCAGTGAGTGAGGGCGGGTAGGCAGGGGTCGGAGCCGAGACTTCCCCGTTCCCTGCAGTCCTCACCTTGCTGTCTTTACCTTCCCTCATCCTCAGGCTGCCCTCAAGGAGGAGCTGCCGGGTGTCCTCCGGGGAAGTGCCAGGGATGGGGGCCGTCAGGTCCAGCCGCAGGAACTCCTTAAGCAGCTGCCAGAAGCCCCCAGTGTCAGCATGGGTTGCATGGGGTAACATGGCATAGGTGGCATGGCATGACATAGCATGGGATGGCTTGGCATAAGGTGACATAGGGTGGCACAGAAGGGTGGCAGAGGGTGGCATGTCATGGCATGGCATGAAATGGCAGCTTCACCATGTCCAGCATACCTTGTCCACCTCATCTGTGCTGCCCTCCACCACCTCGTAGGCATCGATCCGGCTGAGGATGGCGTCCAGGCGCTGCCGCTCCTGCCGCTGGCGCATCCGCGAGTTGACGTCATTGATGAAGCGCTCCACAGAGCTGATCTGTGCCAGGAGTGGCAGTGGGTTTGAGGGGCCACCGACCCAGCTGCCCCCCACCCTGATCTCTTACCATGGTGGTGATGGCATCACGGGCGCATGGGTCATCTGTCTTCTTCAGGATAGACTTGAGGAGCAGCGGGTACTTGGTGAGGCGCTGGTGAGGTTTCACCAGCATGTCGCTCAGCTTCAGGCGGCTGCACTGTTCCTGCTTCTCCGCCCACTGTGGCACGCAGGCATTAGCACCGGCACCGCCCCGGCCCCAGCCCCGGTCCCTGCCCTCCCTTTACTGACCCTCCCTTACCGTCACATAGGTGCGGAAGAGCTCGCTGTCCCGCAGCAGTGCCCGCATGTACTCCATGCAGCCCTCCTCCTCCATGCAATACCGCACATAGGGCTTGAAGAGGGACCCGAACTGGGGGACACAAAGGGGTCACCACGCAGCACACGGCATGGCACGGCTCCCCACCGTGGCATGGTATCCCCACTCACCATTTTGAAGCCATCGAGGAAGTCAATGGGGTCAAGCAGTGCCCCAGTCCGTCGTGCCTTGGCCAGCACTGAGGCCATGACACTGCACCACAGCTTGCGGTGCAGCTGGATGATCTCCCCAATGTTGCTGAAGAGCCGCTCAGCATCCACCTGTGGGGGTGAGGTGGGCAGCGCTGGGGAACGGCACCTCCACCCTGCAGCATGGCAAGACTGAGGACCTATCCCTAAACACCCTGTCCCCTGCAGCCCCTTCCACTCACCTCACAGAGCAGCCCTGACTCTTGCAGGTTCACCAGGCAGGAGAGGAAGAGCTGTGGGGAGAGAATGGGGAGCCAGTAAGCTGCAGCCACAGCCCTCAGCCCAGGCATGGTGCAGTAGCTGCCAACACTCACATCAGTGATGACTTTGAGGTTCCGGATGTAGGTAGCCTCTGTGTGCAGCAGCTCCCAGATGGCTTCCTGCTGGTGGCACTGCCGGCGCGACAGGACCTGCCAGGCTGAATGTCAGTGCTGTGCCGGGGCCTGGGCAGAGGCCCTGAGGCTCCCCAGGCCCTGTCCCTACCTCTGTGCCCTGGATGATCTGCTGCCAGCTGTCCTCCAGTGTCAGCCCAGCCTCATCCCCGTCCTCCTCCCAGGAGTCGAGGTCAAAGCGGAGCTGGGACGGCAGCTTGGGCAACCCGAAGGTGCTGTAGGCATGCAGCCTGTTCACCAGCTGCTCCAGCTTCTCAGTCTCCTGGCCAAAAGTGGGGGACAGAGTGGCTGGGTGGGGGCTAGTGGGCATGTGCCACTGACCGCCTCACCCTGCCTGTGGAACCAGGGTCTCAAGCCCCAGGGGGATCCATCCCAGCTCCCCAGCATAGCCCCAGACAGTTCCCACACCCCCTCCCCGTGCCTGCATCCCACATACCCGCCCAAAGGAGCCCGTGCTAGTCCCGGAGCCGAAGAAGCCGCTGAAGCGGCTGGCAGCGCGGTTCTTCCAGGTGTCAGTGCCATTGGTGGGCAGAGAGCTGCTGCCATGCAGGGCTGGATCGGGACTGGGGATGCTGGTGTCCCCCAGGAACTCTGTTATGTTCTTCCTTCGCCGTCCTGGAGCCTGCAGCGGGGACAGCCAGTGTCCCCAGGGTGAGTGCCCAGCACTGCAGCCATGGCACCGGGGTGGAGACAGCAGTCTGGCTGACCTCGAGCACCATGGGGCAGACAGACACCCAGATGGGAGCCCCGGGCAGTGGGGTCCCCCGGCCATGCTCCCCTGCCCGCACTGACCTGCCTACCTGCATCCCGGGGGTGCAGGGCCCCGAGGGTGCAGGACCCCGGGTGCTGCCTGGCCAAGCCCGGCCGGCCATGGACAGGCGATTCCAGCAGCGCGGGGGCTCAGGGCATCCCGAGGGTCGCAGCACCCGGCCGAGCCGCCCGTCCAGCTGCACTCCCGGCTCGGACGATAGAGCCGGGGCCGGGCAGGCTGTGGCCGGGCTCCTCCGAAACAAAAGGAGGTGGGGCCAGGGCCGAAAACCTAATTTCCCTCCTCGGCAGATAAGCTACCAGAGCTGAACAATTCACCGGCGGAGATCAAAGCCCCCCGGCTGGTCGCGAGAGCTGGGTCACGGCCAAGCGTCCCCCGCCGCCCCGGGCAGCGCTGTACCTGGGCCGTGCCGGGATGTGGCCGCTGCCATCTCCTCACCGTGCCACAAAACGCTAAAAGGTCGGGGCTCCCTGACTGCCACCAAGCCCTGGGAAGCGGCAGGATATTGCCACCGCCGCCAGCACGGCCCCACACCCTGCTACATCCACAGACCCAGGCAGGAAAAGCTGCTACGGGCACCATCCCCATTACTCACTGTGCTGCCACTTCTCCAGGTGCCCCAGCTGCCTCCAGCCCTATCGCCTCGGTGCCACTTGGGGCCCACCTGCCCCCAGGAAGGCGGTCGGGACCGAGACCCCCACAGAGGTGGCTGGTAGCCCGCTTGTCCCCTGGCCCTGCTAGAGCCTTGCCGGTCCCGCAGCCAGGCATCATAGTGCTGGACACGGGCAGCCACTAGCCCTGGCCACGCAGCCAGTTTGCCACCCTCAGGGCCTGCTGGCACAGGACCAAGCACCGTGTCCCCCTGGCCGGATCCCGCAGAGCTGTTCCCTGCAGGCCTGGCACCCTGCTCCCGTGGGAGTGACACCCAGCCCGGTCCCACACCTTATCTGGGGCCAGGGTCCACGGGGCAGGACAGAGCTGCTGTGCTCAGCAGCTGGCAGGCAGCACAGTGAGAGGAGGGCCAGCAGCTAGGGCGAGTCCTGGGACCAGGGCGAGTCCCAGGGCTGGGGTGGCACCCAGCAGCAGCCATCACTGGGGCCCCCAGGGCTCCTGTTTGCCTTTGCTTTGGTGCCAGCCTGTATTCAGCACAGGCAAAGGGCTGGTGCTGCTGCTTGAGCTGCTACACTATCATGGTGTAACCAGCACAACACAGCACAACCAGCACGGCACATTCCAGGAGAAAAAGTGGGTCTTGGGGACTCCAGAGGGATCTTCAGCCCACATCACACAAGACCATGGAGATGACATGCTGCTGCCCCATGACCCATCTTCGCCAGAAAGAATGGCTATGGGAGGATCCCACATGCTGTCATCCCATCCCCAATTCCTCCCTCCCAAGAGCTAGCACTGGCACTCACCAGGCTCTCAGTGCCCTCGCGGCGTCCTGGCAGCGGCTCCAGCACTGGCCCAAGGAATGCAGCACTGTTGGCAGGGTGCAGGATGGGCAGGCTGGCTGACCTGGCATCTCGCACTGCCTGCTCCACCTTCAGCTCATCCCCAGGCTTGGCTGTGGGAGCATCAGGTTGTCAGTGTCCTCTGGGAACTTTGGAGCAGCCAAGCCTCCCTCCAGGCCCCCGCAGCACCTTTCACTCGCAGGTAGTGTCCCCCAAAGCGATATGCCTCAAACTGCAGGGACAGAGGCGTGTGGGACTGGTCCAGGTAGATGTTCACTTTGCCCAGCTCGATCGCCTTCCTCTCAAAGACTGGCAGCAGCACTTCCCTGAAGGACATGAGCCCCACAATCTTCTCTGCATCTGTCCCCACACTGTCCCTTGCCCTGTCCCTAGTAGACTCACCCCAGCGACTTCTTCTTCACAGCCGGCACGATCTCTGCCTCGATGTCGATGCTGAGGTCAAACTTCAAGGTGAAGCACTCCTTGCTGGGGTCCTGGGGGCAGGTAGCAGCTGCTTGCCCAGAGGTCCCTCCCTCCTTCCCACCAGGGCCATCCTGCTGCCCTGCCGAGTGCCCCAGGGAGAGGAGCCGGTGCCTTACGTCTGTGTGCCTGCGCCAGGCCTTCTTCTTGGGCAGCTTCAGCGCTGAGCTCCTGCGCTCCCTGTGGGCACAGGGATGGCAGGGTGACAGGAATGCCACGGGCTGGGGCTGGACATGGGCTGTGCAGGGCTAGGGGCTCACCCTTTGCTCTCTGTCAGACCCTCCTCCTCCTCCTCCACATCAGAGGCAGGGCTGGTGCGCGGGGGGCACGAACGTGTCGACATGTTGCGGGCCAGGATGGAGCCTGCAAACAGGCATCGAGCTGAGTTGTGACAGCTCCCCCAGCCCTGTGCTGGCTCCCACTGCATCCCACTCCCACCCCTGCAAGGCACCACTGCCGCAGAGCCACGGGAGCAGCGGTGCCACAGCTCCGTTAGGCTCACCTTGTGGGGGCAGGTCGAAGCGGATGTGGCCATCGAAGTGCATGGCGCCATGGAGGCGGCCGTCGCAGAGCTCACACAGGCTGAGAGGGCCGCTTCGGCTCAGCTGCCGGCACTCTGCGTGGTGGCATTCCTGCGGGGACACGAGCCCATCAGGCAGGGCCTGCCCGGGGCTGCCAGCTATGGCATGTTGACAGGAGGGATGGCCAGCACCACGAGCAGCAGGGTCCCCTCTCTCACCCCCAACTGCAGCTGGCACATTGTTCACAGGGAATGCTGAAGCCAGAGTGGGCACAGGGAAAGTAGCATGACCAGGACACGGCCACGCGGCAGTGGGTGCAGCAAGGGCATGGTGATGACACGGGGCCTTCTGCACCACAGAGCCCCTCCCTGCTCCACTGCAGTGAGCAAAGACCTTGGGACACCCGCACAGGCTGAAGCTTGGACAAGGAGCTGCGGGACAGTCACCTGCACCATGGCACCAGCACCTCACCAGTGGCCCAGGAGGCCACCCTGGCACCCCACAGCCCCTTTGTGCTGACGAGAGCCGTGTCCCCGTGGCAGGACAGAGGAAGCGAGTGTCTGCAGCCAAACAATGCTTGAAGCCGGCGGGTTTCCTCCGATTGTGTGTGGCCACGGCCGCGGCCCCAGCCCCTCCAGGCATTCACAGCGGGTTATTTTTAAACCCCCGGCCAGGCCCCCAGCACAGTGCACAGCCTGTGTTCCCTGGCCAGTGCCCATCTCACTGGGGCTCCTACTGGCCCCTCTCCTGGGGACTGTGGTGCCACCGGCCACTGCCAGCAAAGCCTGCTGCACCACTGACACATCCCCGTCCCCATGTGGGAACCCCACCGCCACCCTGCATGCAGAGGAGTGCGAGGGTGCTGGGAGGAGACAGCCCTGCCCGAGCTTGCCTGTAGTACACTGCGCTGCTGCGGGGAGGAAGCGCCTGTGCAGCTCCAGCCGCCCCCACTTCCTGCCCTCCTTCCTCCCGGTGCTGCTGAGGTCAGAGCTGACGCGCTCCCGCCACCCGCGCTCTCTCCGAGGGACCGATGGCCCCTCTGCAGCACCCCCTGCCATCCACGAGTGTCGTGTCCCAGGCCTCGAGACAGCCTCAGCCCCAGGACAGCCTGTACCCCTCAGCCCTCCTCCTCTCCCACCGTGTGTCCCACAGCGTTGCTGCCATTGTGGCCATCCTGACGCCTGCTTGTGGGAGTATGGCCGTGGGCTCCAGGCAGTGCCCGCAGCTGGCACTCATTCAGCTACATCCCCTGGGACCCTTGGCAGCCGTCCCAGAGAGAGATGCGGAGCTCCTCATCCACCCTGTGCCAGCAGCTCATCCCTGGACCCATCCCCACAGGAGGAGCCAGGTGGGATGGCCAAACGCCTCTACCCACCCCAGGGATCAGCTCCTGATAGGAGCCCCATGGAACTCCCAGCACACGGCAGCTCTGCCGCCCCTCAGCAGGTGCCTCACAAAGCAAGGGGGATCATGATCCTGCCCCGTGACACGGCAGGATGAGCCCCCAGCCTGCCCAGCACCCCTCCCTCCCCCGCTACCTGACAGGCACCATCAGGGGTCTGGCGATAGCGGCGGGGTGGCCTCAGTCACTCCCGGCAGTCCCGGCTGCACTCCTGGGCAGCTACAGCCTAGTGCCACGTGTGCCCCAGCAGCACCGGCCCTGCCAGCCCGGCGTGCAAACAGAGCACCGCGGCACACCCCCAGTGCGCCCGGGCCGTCCTGCCTGCTGCGCCGGAGACACCGCCCGCGGCCCCGCACAGCAGCCCCAGGGACTCGCTGGGGACCAGGGCGTGGGTCCGGACCGGCTCCGTACAGCCGGCGGGACAGAAGGGACCCTAAATCCACCCTGGCTTCACGTTAGCGAGTGGGGGGACAGACGGTCTGTAGTGGATTAGCCCAAATCACGGCATCTTGGGGAAACGCGTAAACTGCCTGACACCAGCAGGGAATACACACCCGGCACGACATGCCAGGGGCTGGGGGCCCTGGACGACCAGGCAGGCCGATCAGGGCAGGGGCCCTTCAGGGAGCGGCAGGTTGGACAGAGCTGTCGGCTGCCCCTTCTCACTCCCAAGACTCCAGGCNCGCCCTCTTCTCTCCTGCACAGTCGGGATTCTGGCAGTGCAGCACTGTCTCCTCTTCTGGGCACGGCTCGGCTGTGGAGAGAATAGGGTCAGTGCCTGGTTGCCGTGGTGAACCGCCTCCGAGTCCGTGCTGAGGCCCCCACACCAGGAATCCCGGGTTTCAGAGTTCGGCAAAGCACTCGCGCTCAGCCTGCTCCTGCCCGCCCCACAGCTCATCCAGGGGAATGAAGCCCCTTGTCCAAGAGCCAGTGATGCATCCCCGCCGGGGGAACGCACAGTGACAGAATCCGACACCTCCTGCTCAGCACCCCAGGGCACAGGAGCACGGACCTGCCCCAGCTCCCCTGGGGATGGCACGGCTTGGGGCTGCAGCAGCAACACTAAATCTGCCGCTGTCAGCCCCCAACGGGGCTTAGGAGCCACTTTAAGCTTTGACAGTTAAATCGGCCTTAGGGACAAATCCTATTTTGAAGGCTTTTGTTATGTGTCGAACCTAATCGTTTAAAAATAACAGACTTCGGGCTGCTCGCAGTGGCGAACGAGCAGTACAGACACCCTCTGGCAGGACAGCCCCTCTGCAGGCAGGGATACACCGTTGGGAAGCTGCCTGCTGGGCAGGGAGCCACTGCGGGGGATGTGGAGAGGCCAGATGGCATGGCTCTACCACAATGGCACGGCTCTACCAGGTGACACGGCTATTATACCAGCTCAGCGGCACAGGGACTTCCCCGCCGCACCGGTTCCCTCTCCTGCATCCTTCCTGCCAACCATAACAGCATCCACACCGACCGGAGTGAGACCGCGGCCAAGGCCGGGATTAGAAACAGTCTGCGGGATAAAAGAGTCTGCCTCTTGAGGCAGCACTGAAAAAAACTGCTGCTTCTGCCCATAGAGAGGGAAGCAACTCGGAATGGTGCTGGTTACTCGAGCTCCCATATGGGAGGCGACCCCGGGGCTGCTGTGGCACCATGGACGCTGCTGGATGACGGTGCAGGAGCAGCCGGGCAGGGCTCAGCTCGTCGCCCTCCAGGAGTAGGGCTGGGAGCCGGGGCCGGGCGCTGCCCCCGCGGCAGGAGCACAATGAGGCCTCTGTCCCCGCGGCCGCCCCGCAGCACCCGCTGGGCTGGGCCGGCCCCCGCCCCCCGCCGCTGCCGTTTCACTTGACCTATCGGGAATAATAACGGAAACAAATAAGAAATTCCTTCATGCACCCAAGGGAAAGTTTTCCAGACTCACCAAAAACTAGAGGCTGGCCGAAGTGGCCGGAGGTGCCAGGGATCAGCCCCACGCCGCAGCCGCCGGCACGGCCAGAGCCGCGTGGCCGCTCCCAAAAGCCGACCCTGCCCGCGGGTCACACATGCACTAGGGCCTGGGACACGCGGGCTGGGAGCTCCTCGCAGGGAGCCCCGCTTTGTGATAGAGGCAGGAGCGTGTCCGGATCCCCACTAGACACTTCGGGGTGTTCAGGAGAGATCCTGTTCCCAGCAGCTCCTCTCCCCGGCCCGGTCACCTCCTCCTTCTCCTGCTGCCGGCTGTGCTATCATACCCGGTGCTCCCGGTGACGGAAAACGAGTTTTGAAACCGGATCGTCCTTGCGGCAGAGCGCACGGCAGCGGCAGCCGGCTGCTTCAAGCGCCTGTCTGGGCCGGGGGGAGCGGCGCCGGTGGCACGGGGCGGTTTGCTGAGCGCTCCCCAGCGCCTGCAGCATTCCCACGGCATCCCGGCGGCACCCAGGAGCTTCTTCCAACCCCTCACCCTCGTTACCAGGGCTGGAGGCTTTGGACAGCCGCGCTCAGCCACAGCCTGCCGGTTGCCCAAAGCCCCCCAGCCACCTACCCCCGAGCTCCTCGCTGACGTCCAGGCTGGAGCTCCAGGAGAAGCGCTCCACTGCCCCGTACTCCAGCCCCGCCAGGCTGGGCGGCAAAGCCTCCAGCTCGTAGGCACCCCGCTTTCTCCAGTACAGAAACATCCTGGGGTTGCGGCCGGGGGGCCCCCCGGAGCCGTGCCCGCCCCGACGGGGCCACCGGTGGGACTAACCGGGGGAGACCAGCTCCGGCTTTAAGAGTGGGTCCCGGTCTCCGGACAAGCGGTGCATTGACGCCGCCGGCGGGAGCCGCGGGGCGGCCGAGGGTGCTGCTGGAGGCTGCCCAGTGCCCGCGCGGGGGGCGCACAAAGGGCCTTTCTTCAGCCTCCTACAGACATTGCACAAATTTCACTTTCCACCGTCTATGGAAGACATTCGGCCACGGAGACAAGACGTGCTTGTGATGGAAAGAATCAGCATTAAGAAGGGGGCTGTTTGGCAGCTCTGCCGTCCACCCGGCTTTTGAGGGGGCAGGAATGCGCCGCCCCAAGCTCCGGTTTTATCCCTGCACCCGTGGGCACATGGGGGCCCCCAGCCTGCACAGGGAACACCAGGGATCTTCAGGGGGATTTTTCTCCTGCTAATATAAGAAAGCATCAGATAGGGCTTAAACCCCACAAAGACAACAAAAGATGGCACCTTCATCCTGCCCCACGCAAAACTGACAGGTCAAGACCATACCAGCCTCCAAACTCATCACAGCATCTTCTCCCAGAGGCACCAGGTGCATCTCGGAGTTTTGTTGCTTCCAGGCACCTTTTGCCAGAAATTCCGTCATAAATCACTGCTGCAAAGGTAACAGATGCCAACTTATTGCAAAATTAATCCTGATTGATTTAGTGCATCCTTAATATTTGAAGTGCTGTCACAGATTTCTCATTGACCACAGAACAGTGTTCTTGTTGGTGGGACACTTCATCAAGGTTTATTCTCCAAAGCCCCCTGCCTCCCCATTGTCCCTCTTCCCCTTGGGGAGCACCATAAGCCAGTGAGGTTCCCCTTTTTGGAGGCTGCAGCATCTGCCCCGGGCCCCAGCAGGCACTGGCACCTTGTACCCTCTCCACCAGACACTTGCAGCTCAGCACACAGAGGTTATTCACTTGTCCCCTGGCTCTGAGGGACAGAGCCACCGTGGGATCCATTGCTCTCAGCCAGGTGAAATGGATGCTGGGGGGCTGGGGACAACATCAAAGGAGATGCTTGGCCATGGTGCTTTTAGTGTTGGGCATTTCTCCAACGTCCTTTGTTTATCTCACCTTTCCTGGAGCTTTTCCCACCCACGACCTCGTGACTTGAACTCCGGTCTCACCCTGCCTGGGATGTTCCCCCGGGCTGCACCACAGCCCCTTTATTTACTTTAGCCACTGTTCAGGCCACAATGCTGGCCAACTTCTTCCCTTGCTGCCAGACCCAGCCATATGGGGATAATTAGGCCTGGATTAAGTTTAACTCTTTACAGGGCTGCAACACCACACAGCCCATTGCAGCTCTTTGGCTCTGTCCCCTCTTCACCTCTCATGCCAGTTTGTTTGTTTACAGCTGCTCGTTCCTGGAGTTCTAGGAAATCTTTTCCCAAACCAGATAAAAGCAGTTTTGCAGATTACTCACACCCACAGCAGTCACCAGCCAAAAAGTCCTGGCCCCAAGTGGTGCACCACATTCCTCCTTCCTCCACAGACCTGTCCCAGGGGATTTGAATGAGCGCTGGGCTCAGGGGGCTGCAGACTCCAGGGCTGGACTGTTCCCCAGTCTGGGCTGAAGCAGAGCCATGCCTCATTTTGCAGAAGCTGCTGTTAGAAGCCAGGTTACTTTTGCAGGTTACAGATCCAGTAAGAGCCCAGCATGCTGCTATTACCCATGAAGAATAGTTTTTTCCAAAAACATCCTGAACTTGACCTGAGGCACTCACCCCTGGGCAACTCCCACCACCCCCCGGCTTCCCTTGGAAGCAAATTGCTAATTGACAAAGGGCTGGAAATAAAAAGAAATAAAGTTCCTCTCGTGTCCCAGTGGGGCAAAGCAGGTGGGGTTAGGTAAGGCCACAGCCCATTGTTCCATGCAGCACCTGGGTGACAAGTTCCTCCCCAGTCCTATCCCGTTACAGCCTCTATCCATAGCACAGCCCCTTAGGGCTGGGGACACATCAAAGCCAGCCCAAGCTGCTCCCAGACCATGTTCAGGACACTGAGCTCATCCTGCAGCACCAGATGCAGCTGGGACAGCACAGGGCAGGAAGTGGTCCCAGTGGATAGACACAGTTGGCTGTGACAGTGCAGCACTGAGTGGCTCCATCTTTGTCACTCAGGGGGACAGGGATTCCCTGTGGTGCTCCTTTGTTCCCCTGTCCTTGACAAGCAGGACATCCAGAGCCATGGGTCAGCCACAGCGCCAGAACCCCAGCATGGGCCCTCCCCAAGCCCAGGGGACAGTGAAGTTCTGCTCAGGGCACTGTGGATTGCTGACACCCAGGGCTCCCTGAGGGCCACACAGGAAGAGGTCCTGACCAGCCTGCAGGCAATGGCAGCTGTCCCCGGCTGCGTCAGCCTCAGCATAGGAAAAGATCCAAACCAGCCCAATGTTTACCATAGATATTTATTACAAAACACCAAAAATACAAACTGAACATACAAAACATTATCAAAACCAGCCCCACTGTAGCATCTACCTGTCCAGGGCTTCTGCAGCACCCATGGCTCCTGCAACCACCTGAGGTCCCACATGAACAAACCCTGGCTGCGCACCCTGAGGCTTCAAGTGTAATCACGCTCAAAGGGGAACTCCCTCCTCTTCAAATGCTGCTTCTTCTTCCTCAGTTTCCCTGAGCCCACAATACTATAGTTGTAATCAGATGTGACGTAGGGGATCTCTCCCTCAATTCCTTGCTGGAAAATGGAAAAATTAAACCAGAAACAACTTTAAGAACGCACACCTTCAGCAGAGAAGGAAGCACATCCCTCCCCAGGTTGACAGAGCTGATGGCGGGAAGGACCCAGCAAACACCAAACCCCACTTTGGCATCTGAAACATGAGCAGAACGTTCTGTTCTCCCAAGGTTTCTGTGCTTAAGGAAAATTTCACAGAGAGATAACCATCGCTGATGCCCAGGCATCTCCCAGCATGTATCAGCCTCAGGAATAAGAAAATGGAAAACCTGCCAACCAGCTGCAGCTCAGACAACTCCTATCCCTCCCGTGAGCTCCTACCTGGCTCACAAACACACAGTTAGGAATGGCAATGCTCCCAAGGAGCAGACAATTCACTAGTCTCAGATTCTCTGGAGGCACTGGTGTCAGGATATGGTAAAGCTTCTTCTCCATATCAACCCCTCGGACAACTCCTAAAAAAAAAAACAGGTGCAAAGCTCAGGCACTAGGTATCCCTGCTCACTGGCACATCCCTATACACGATTGAGCACTAAAGTCCAAACTGAACATTAAATTAAGTCACACAAGGAAACTGAGACAACTACTGGAATTTTGCAAAAGCCACATGGAATCTGCTTTCAAGAATGTGAACCAGAAAGTGAGTCACCGTGGAGTTCTAAGAGAAGCTCCGAGTGGCACCAAGCAAGGACATTCACCACAGCTCTTATCACCTGTTAACCAAAGTCCAAGGACTTTGCAGTACAGTCTCTTAACAGCAGAGAATACACCCCACTCATCCCACTTCTCCAGCTGGTTTTAGAAGAGTAGGTAATCACATCAACCTGCAACCTGTCTGCCAAAACACGGCAGGTGAGAGCAGAGCTCCAGGTGTGCTCACCAAAGCCCCGGCACTCACAGACCGGTGTCTGTGTCAGCAGGACAGGCCCGTCAGTCTGGCACTGGACTTCCTCTGGAATGCAGCAGAGCCCGACCCAGCTGGCGTTCACCGCGTACATGATGTTGCTGGGAGCAACATCCGTGTGAATAACCCTGAGTGCGACAGCGTTGAAAGGTACCTGAGGTGAGAAAAAGAGAGTAAAGTGCTCATCAGCTCCACATGGACCGAGGTCAGAGGTAAGACGCTGCCGGGTGCAGACCCTGCACACCCCCACATCACACCTACACACAGGCACTACAGCAGGGC
>WAAG01002609.1:0-28551 GCA_013390105.1 Tichodroma muraria | reverse complement strand
ACCAGAAGAGTTCCTAAATCAAGTTCTTTGCCATGAGAGATTTTTTTTTCCCCATATATTCCACCCAGTGCTGAGCGAATAACTATCACCACAGCAGCTGCATTTGGCACATCTCAAATGTTGACCTCTATGCAGACAAAAGGTCTAAAAGAAAATCTCACTGTTGCTTGTTACTTCTCTTTTTTTTTTTTTGAAGAATTTTCCTGTGATGGCAGCGTGCACACAATTTACACCACTGCATTAGAAATTCCCACTCACAACAAGAAGAATTTGTGTTAGAAAGGGCTGCAGAAAAGGGTAATGCATAATTAGCATTTCTTAGCACTTCATTTTGAAAAGTAAGGCAACAAAGACAAAGAAAACAAATTATGTTCTTACTTTTAATGCTTCCAGCTATTTCTGGTAAACAGGAGAGCCAAAAGCAAATAAACCTTTTCATTTCCAACCCCTAGCTTTATTTCTTCTCCTCTAACTGGGAGAACAGGAAGTTAGTTCACCAGCCTGAAAAGATCACCTTGTCCAAGGCCCAGCACAATTTCATATTCAAGGGGGACAAGGCACGTGAATTTTTGAATNGGGTAACATTTTCAGACATCTCAGAAGAGATGAAGCACAGCACACAACTGGCAAAATTTGCTAATTTTAGTTATAGAATACCATCAGAATCACATCAACAACAAAATAAGAAAAGTAGAAAATTTTGAACTTAAATACTTGCAAGTATCTTAATCAAGTTGGAAGCTTTGTTTCCCCCAAGCTTTTCTCATAGAGGAAACTGCGCAACTATGGTTGAATCTTTTGAAAGAGTAGAATATCATGGCCAATTCTTTGATGTGTGATGAAATAGAAAGAATTCCTGTCATCTTGAATATTTTCTAAAGGAAAGAGCAGGAAGAATTATGACTTCAAGAAGATGCTGACATAATCAGCTTTCTCTCTCTTTTGAATTTCAAAACAACAACGAACAGACATTCTGGGGCCAGTGTATAACTCCAGCAAGGCCCAGAGTGCTGAACACACAGAATTTGGCCAAAACCACATTACTGGTCAGTGCAATATATTGTCAGTGCATGTTTTGGTGGGTTGGTGTGAGTTTCAGCTGTCTGTCAATGCAAGGTTTGTATACCAAGCGTGCTCGTGTCTCTCTGGCACCAAGGTGGCTAAAGGAACAACTGGAGAGGTTTCTTTTCCAGAATCCCTTTGCTGGAATTTTATTATTGTCAGAGAATGGTTCAAAACTGTGGAAAGTGATTGCAGCATAAACAAAGTTTCAAACTTTGCTGCTGGAATGTGTGTCTGCCATGAGCTGATCTGAAACCCTAGGTCTGAATATCCCTCAGATCTGGATCCTTTCCAGATCTAAATTCTGTATCAAGCTCCAGGCCGAGCAACACCAATATCTGGATTCACAAGCCAGCAAACATGTAAACTACACAGAGTTCCAAGTCCAGGTCAGAAAATTTCCACACTCCCCATTTAACCAAGGCCTTCTCTGTCTGAGCAGCCCTGAAGATTATTTTGCATTGTTGAAGTAGCACAAAACAGCTCAGAGATAAAATGGACTCGATGGGGTCAACAGGTCAGTTCCCAATCTTAAGGAAAAGGCCCTGGAAGGAGAGCAGAAATGGCAAGCCCTGAGGAAAGTAACCATGAAAAAAGCTGGATTGTGGGAACAACCTAAAATGGCTTTTCCTTTGGGATCTCAGCTGTGGTGACATTGCTGGCTGCCCCAGAGGGCTCAATATGTTTGGGTCACGGAGCTGCCTTCTGGAAAACAACAGCTGGAACCGGAGAGGAGGATGAGCCACAGGGAGGAAGAGGGCCCTAAACATCCTGCTTTGCAAACTTTGCAGAGGAAGACAATGCAGTGCAGCTCAGCAGAACACCTAAATTCAGTTGGTATTTTCAGAGAACAGCATATCAGAGTAGATTAAGGAAATAAGTTTCACTCTGTGGATTATCAGCAAAAAGAGAATGGAGCACTGCATGGGTGGAGACTGGATGAAAAGAGAAGAGAACAGTCAAATGTTCTTGGCAGTGCTTAGAAAAGGGGAAAGAAAACTGACACTTCTTGATAAACAGTCTCTGGACCGAAGACACATTTGGATTTTTTGTCAAAATGTGTTAAATGAATTAGAGCGGTCTTTTCCCCTCTCAATGATAATTCTTTTAAAATGCAGAAAGCCCCATTCACATTCCCACATGCCCTTGTGCTGAGTGCTTTCAGAGCCAGTTCTCATCAAAGAATACATTGGAACAATCTATCTCTCATATGCACCCAAAGAAGTTAATAAAGCAGCCCAAAAGAAGAGACTTTTTCCATTTGATGTAATCTGAAATATGTAAAATAACCTACTGGAGAAAATAAAATAGAGGAAAGATCACCCTTCACTTTTGATAGTCCATTTAGATTCACTGAACAAATATTTGAATATTGGCCAGGATAGCTTGTGGATATATTAACTTAGAACAAGACATAAAATAAAATTGAAGGACAAAATAATACTCCGTATTTTTTTTTTAATTATATTGCTTGAGAAAGCTAACTTACAGATATATTCACTGACATTTGACTAGTCAATTCATTTGAAGATCCAGAAAATCGCTTCCAAATTTAATAGGGTTTTCAATATGTAAAGTGAAAAAATACATTTATATCTTCCTGAAGCACAGCATATTGCTGGTATATTAAAAAGAATACACCCAGTTCAAAAAAGGTGTGACACAAAATTGTGGTGCAAAGTTAATGGCCCCCCAATCAAAGCTGATTTTACCTGGACTCATTTCCACAGTCCAATGAGAAGACAAGGTTACACTGTTTGGCATCATCAGGTCAGACTACAGTGGAGAAATGTTGAGGAACTTTAAATCCCCACTGTCGTTCTGGGATGCCCCTGCCATCAGCTGTCCCCATCAGCTGGTGGGTCTGACCAGCACTTCCTAGTGGCACCACAACCATCCAAACCCTACAGAGTAAACAGCACCCATGTCCAGACTCCAGGGCATCCAGCAGAGTGTTCCCCCTGCTATGAGCTGCTCCAGAGCCCAGTGACATCCATATTTGTCAGTCTGGATGTGCACAAAGCCCAGAATGCAATCCCTTCCATTCTGGGAATAAGGTAGTTGGTTATCTTCCGAGAAGGAAGCGAAGGTGTTTTTTTTATTAGAGTCCAGAATGGTAATTTATGGCATCTATACAGCATGTGGTCCTCTAACAGGGCAGAAAACCTTTCAACATCCTGTGTAGGGAAATCACAGCCCTCTGCATGCAAAGTGTTCGATGTTGGAGAGCACAGACTGTGTAAAAATAAAAGGGAGGAAATGGTATGAGGGAATTTGCACCCCCCAAAGCATAAATAAACAAATAAATAAAATTGGCGAGATGCAAAAGAAATAATTGATTTAAAAGTAAACCAAGTAATGTCTTGCAAGGGTGCATTAAACATCAAAACGCTACTCTGTTAAAGATGGGAGGGTAGAAGCTTGAGAACAAAATCTGAGCCAGAAACAAGGCTTTTTGCAACTCAAAATAAAACCTCCTCTAGCCAAGTGAGGAAAGCCATGTGTGGGAGCCCAAAGAAAATGCTGAATGCAGGTATGTGCCTGGGATCCACAAGCTCTTCACAGCACAAGCACACAAAGCTGCCTCCAAGTGTTCCTTGACAGATATTGATTCCTGTTCCACCCTGCCAGGAGAAATGCAGGCTCAGAGCCCTCTGTAACCCCCCACGAAAACTGCACTCCTTTCTAAACAGGCACTCAGCCTCAGAAACATGGATTTAAATGGGACAATGCCCAGGCCAAGTCCCACAAACGGGTCCACAGGGAAGGAGTCCAACCTGCAAACAAAAGAGAGATAAATGGCGCCCTGCTGATCCATGCCATAATTATGACCGGGTGCATGAGCAAGGAAAGACCCCTCAAGGACTGCTACCACTGGGAGATCTTCCTCAATGGTTGAGGAAGAAGCCAGGTAATCTACTGCCAGGACTGCTCACATGTAGAGCAGAAAAAATAGTGAGTACTTAAGTCTATTGGCCTTTTGCTGCCATTCCCATTGCCTTCCCTAAGATCCAGCTCTAGCACTACAGGCCCCTTCCTCTGGATAGGCTTTTTTATGTTCATCACACAGCTTCCCAGTACCCCAGCAGTGGAGAATTTCCACAAGCTAGAGCTCTTCAGTGAGATGACACAGTCAGTCTGAGCTCATGGCAGGCCAGAGAAGTTGTTTCCAAAGGCACCATAGACACATTTAACACAGTTATTTGGTTGGATTTAATCAGCTCACAGAAGGCTGGCAATCTGCATCACAATTAATTTTAATAATTAGAGCAAGGCACCCATTTTTTCCCTAGGAATACAGCAAAATGTCACAGAGCCAGTCACTGTATGTTGACATAGATAAGAGTCCCTAGGCACATTTCAAAGAGCATTCAGGAGGATGTGGGGGGCACAAAGATAATTTGCTCCACAGCTGGAATGAGAGCTGGTTATCTCAAGTTGTAACAAACTCCTGGTCAGGTTAAGCAAGGGCAGCATTAAAAATAAGCTGAGATAATTCCAGCTGAGCAGTAGGCCATAACCTAAGCTTGTCATGACCTCTTGCCTTTTAAAAGATGAGTATGCAAACAGAAGATAAAGCAAAGGTACAAAATACATCTCTAAACAACTGGGGTGGTTTAAATCTGCATTGAAAACTGAGCTGGACTTTATGTACCTATTGGGCATCAAAAGAAGAAACGTACTCTCTGGAGACAGAGTCAGAAAAGGAGATAAGTATCCATGAGAGACTGGCTGTGGTGGGAAGAGGAATGGGAAGGATTTAACGATAGCAAAAAGCTGCTGGTTGTTATCTCACCAGTTTCCAAGGGTCACGTGTGTGAATAACAGAAACCAGTATCACTGATGCTCTACTACTTGAGGCTCGGCCCAGTGAGGGGAGTGGCAGAGGCTGTTTACTTGTCCAATCCCAAAAGCAGAGGGCTGGTAATTGATATTAGGGGTGTGGATGTCTGGTCAAACTACAGCCTGCCTTTTTCTCCTGGCAGTTTCAAAATGGGCAGCTGCCTTAACAGGGTCTTCTTCTCCACAAACACAATTCATTCCATATCTCTGCAATTTCACTCTTTCAAGACATTTTACTCTGTGGTTTCTACAGTACAAGGAGCCCAGAAAACAGTTCTGCAGAGGAGGGGATCTAACGAGACAGTCTGCAAAGTTCTCTGGAGAGCTGGGAAATGATGACAAACCCAGGGAAATGAGGGGTTGCCACACATCCACAAAGGAAGTCAGGCTCATCAATCTTTTGCTATCAAAACACTCTTTCAGATGTACAAATCTCTGCATACTTTTGTGAAGCTGCTTCAGTGAAGTGTGATAAATGCTAGAGAGAATTTAAGGATAACAGCAGGGACTAGGTGGTGAATTCAGATAGTTCAAAACAACTATAGTTCACAGAGAACCCATGGAACTCTCTGATAGGCATTTGGCTGGAGCACAGCTGCAAGTAACCACCCTGAGAGATCAATAGCATCAGTGTAGTAGTAGTTACAGAACTGCTGTAGCTTTTTATGTCTCATTTTGCCTCCCTAATATCAAGGAACGCCTTATGGTGTTGCAGGCAGTACAGATACAACCCCTCACAAAGCACATATTTCTGCTTCTTAGTGTCATGAAGTCTTAGACTGGCATGAATTGGAAGTCACCTTAAAGGCCATCCTTTCCAACCCCCTTGCCATGGGCAGGGACACCTACCACTAGACCATCCAGCCTGACCTTGAACACTTCCAGGGATGGAGCATCCACAGCTTCTCTGGCAATCTGTTCCAGGGCCTCACCACCCTCACAGTAAAGATTTTTTTGTCCTAATATCTGATCTAAACCTACTCTCTTGCAGCCATTCCCCCTTCTCCTGTCACTATGTGCTGTTGTAGGTCCTCTCCATTTTTCCTGTAGGCTCCCCTGATATACTGGAAGGCCATAATTAAGTCACCACCCATTTGTTTTGCTTTGGCTGGGGTTTACCTCCAGCTAACTAAAAATTTTCCTGGCTGGAAGGACGTAGTCAGCTGCTGATGTGAGAAGAAACCCTCAGCTCAGCATTTGCTAAGGTTTAACATTTACTAAGAAGCAGCATGTCCAGCACACTCACTCTCCCTGCAGAGACACATGTTAAACCATCAGCACCTGGGTGTTGCATCCAGCTAAGGATCAAACCTTCACCTTGTAGCTGTGATGAATTCCACCAAAATGCAGCCTGGCTTCTGGACAGAAGCGACCTGCAGTTCTATAAATTAGTTGCACTCCTGCAGTGTTTGGGGTCTAGACACTGGAGAGATAAATACAGACAAGTCAGCTAGGGTGATTCCAGTGCATTCCCATTCCAAAGGGAGGAAAAGATGAAGAACTAAATAACTGAAATGCAGAGAAACAAGAGAGGGTTGCTGAGCAGTAGTGACATTCAAGTTCCTTACACAGCATTTGGCAATATGTATAATTTTTACACATAAATATATACATAAATTGTATTAATATATAGTATTTGAATTATGAACTTATGCACACGCATACATTTAAATGGTTAGCAAGAGAATATTGGGAAAATTTCTCACTCATCCTCCCCCCAGACAAAGGTTTCTCTAATTCCCACAAACTTTTCGCATAAGTCATGTTCATGAAAATTGAAGTACCGTTGTGTTTGCAGTATGTTTGAATAGCTTTGGGAAAAGAGAATGCTGCGGGCTCAGTTATTTTCTAACCTTGGGTGAAACTAGTGTTTTTTACAAGCTCTTCAATGCTGTACCTGTAACTGCATCAAAGAAGATGCAATTTAAGCCCTTTATTTAATTATTTGTTTGTTTGTTTGTGTGTTTATTTATTTATTTATTTATTTATTTGCCACCTGTGGCGGTTAAAACAGATGGCGCAATCATGAAGGGCTAGAAGCGCATTGTTGCTACCTGCAGCTAGGCACAAAGCAGAGCTTTGTTAATTCAGCACTACCCCTGCAGCCCGGAGGATGCAGAATAACCTCTGCCCCTCTGCCCCCTGGCACTGGGTCCTTCTGGAGCTGTTAAACACCAGGAGAAGAGCACAGAGCCAAAACGTTCCCCAGAAATTCTCTCGTGCCTCAGCAGCCCGAGTCAAGCTAAGGGAGGAAATTCCTGTGCTGTTTCACGGCTGTGTGGTGGGGACACCTCAGAGCCCCCCAGGGTGGTACTGAAGGATCCATGGAGCGGGGATGAGAGCCCAGTGTTCAGGGGGAGGAGGGCTCCGCACACAGGCAGCTGTCATCACCGCCCGAAAGAGCAGAATCCTCCCCCCTCTCCTCAAATCTGCTCCACTGCTCAAGGAAGGCAGGGCAAGGGATATGGGGAGATGGACAGTGCCTTTGGTACTGTATGGTTTCCATGGCCTTCAGAACACTTACACAAAATTTAATGTGACATAGACATTTAAAGTCATATATATTCCCCATGCATCCTAGTCTCTGGGCTCTTCTGGAATAATATCCTTAGAAGGAAGAAATTGAAGCTACATAAAACCTATAATTATTTATTTTCAAGTACACCCTAATGAATTGTTGAGCAAATCAACCATCCCTGACTCACCTCCACAGACACACAACAAGTTCATGCCTCCAAAAAAGGCATCAGAACACTCAGTCATTAAACCACTCTAGCAAGAAGCATTTCCACAATTTTCATATGGAATCTCTTTCTTGATATTCAGTCTCCATTATCCTTTTCCCCTGCTTCATCCCATCCTGTGAAGGCTCACCTTTCAGACCATACCAGTCTTCTCTTCACTGCTGTTTTCAGATATTTTTGTCTTAATCACCAGGTGGTTGAGAACAGTACTGATCATACAGAGCTCCCACTCCCTTTACCAACCACTGTGGAGAAGGCAAGTTTCCTTTTCTAACAAAACTCCTCTATAATTTTAGCTTGAATATGAGCAGATTTAATTTTCTGCTCCTACAACTGTGGACTCACTGGAAGGAGAAATGCAATCTTTTCTTTCTGAGTCAGCATGTAATTATATGTGGTCCAGACGTGGCCTGTAGCATCTTCACAGTTATTTTTGTCCCAGAAAAGGATTAGGCTGGATGCAGCATCATATATTCTAAAAGAGGGAAAGGGGCAGAGCCAAAAAAGCATTGAAATGGAAGCCTCTGACTACTCTGAGCCCCAGCTCTCCATGAAACTGAATGTTAATTCCTTAATGAGCCATAAGCCCAAGTGCTTCCACCACTGCACTGGAACCAGACTCCTGAACAGTTAATGCTTGTGTTTTCAAGGGTACTGCATTCATAAAAATAAAACAAACCATCAGCTCCCCTCTCCCCTCATACTGAAATGATTAACCAGAGAGAAGAATGCTTGTATGCAAAGCAAAGTACATTTTGTGCTGCTCTTTGATTTGAGCACAGATTTCAAGCAGTTCAAACTGGGAATAGGGTCTCAAAAGTAAGTCCAAAGATTACCTCTAAAGCCATAACAAGAGATTTCTAAAAGCAAATTGATAAGTGAGAGAAAATACTTATGGATTGCTTGAATTATGAGAACTCCTATGTTTCCTGTAGTCTCTTTTGTTTAGAAACTTTCCCATCTCCAGCTTCTTGAGCTTTTGCAGTATATTTTCAATTTATAATTAGTCCTGAAATGTTACATCCTCCCATGTGTTCTAAATTACTGTTTCAGTTCTTACTATAACTCTATTTCAAAAACTGGAGCTGACCACTGGTACCGAGAAGACAGAATCAACCTACCACCAGTCTGGTGTTTACAACTGGCATGGCTAGAAAATCACTGTGTTTGTGTGTTTAAGTTACATCCTCGCTTAAAATGACAGCAGTGCAAAATAAAAATAAATCACATTTATTCTACAAAATGGGAACAGTTACTGTGGACATTCAGCTGACAGGAAGATATCTGAGGATTTGGCAGGAGGAACACATAACTCAGCCCTGGAAAAGATGATAATAATAATAAATGTATATTATGGGTCATAATTCATTGCTGTCTGGTCAAGCAGCAGCTTCACGAAGAAATAACCACATGCTAAGCTGGTGGCCAGTCAGTGGTGAAGGAAATGCTTTATATCTCATTACTGCAGCCAGATCTCTCTACTTCATAGTATAGATACTATATTAGTGTAGATACTAATATAGTATCTACTTTATCTACTAATATATCTACTTTATTAGTATAGATATACTACTTTATATCTCTCACTGCTCAGAGACTGCCCAGGTGAAGATGGACCTCTCCTCTCAGCACTTCTAACTGCACATGGGGTCCTCTGCACCACTTTCAGCAGGATCAGGCTTCATCCTGCGCTTTTTCAAATTATCACAGAAGGTGTTGTCACTGACAGGCCTGATAGATTATTATCTTTAGTTCCGGCTCACAGCAACACTTCTTTTGGAAAAAGATTATGGATGGGAGTTTAGAACATGTTTCCTATCAAGTCTGAATTAAAACTCTAGATTCAAGAGTCCGCAACAGAGCACTGGAGTGAAAGAAAGATCCTCTCTAACGTGAAGATTTGTGCAAAAAAAAAATATAAAGCATGAATTGAAAAGTCACGACAGAGAGTGGTGTTTGGTGGCTTCTGTTGCTGCATAATCAGTAAAGTACTCAAGGAGTTAAAACCCTCTCAAGCCCTCTTCACTGCCGCTTTGCAAGGAGAGCTCTGAACTGAGAGTAAGAAAGGTCCAAAGCAGCCTTACAATGTCATAGTTGAGCCACCAGTTTTCTCCAAAAAATAAGCAGCAAGATGGGCTGGGAAATGCTGTTTGAATGCCATTAAATGTGCTTATATCAGGAGATAACCCACATAAACTGGACAAAAACCAGGCTGCCCTCTGTGGATACTGGGAATCCATTCAACCACAACAGTTGCTGTGGCAGCAGAGGTTCAGTACCTCACTGAGAGTCGATCACTTATCCAAACTTTTCAATAAATATGGAATACTAAACCAAAACCACTGTGCTATCCCACTCGTTGTCATTTAATTCTGATTTCCACATTTCTAGACAGCCAGAACTGCCACATCACTTTAACTTTTTTATGCATTTTCTGCATAAAATGTAACACAAGCCTTCTCACACTCAAAAGTATTTATTAGTGATGCCAGACTAAAGATCTTGCCAGGCTAAAATATATGATCTTGTGCAGAAAACCAAGCATGTTTATGGCTAGGAGTTTGAGACTTGCCACAATTTTCACTACTATCAGCATAACTACCAGGCAGTTTTTCTTTGCATGATGGATTTTGCCACCATTTTCGAAACAAGGCTAAGATCTATCACTCCCCTCCTTCGAATTTCAAACCAGATGTTTGGCTTAGCTCCTTTAATTCAATTAAATATACAATATAACCAAGACTACTGTTTCAGTCTCCCCAAAACAGCCTGTACTATCAGAAATAATGAGAAATATCATCTCTATTGTACAGTCACTGCAGCCTTCAGGGCAGCTCTCCCCCAGCTCCTCTAGATAAGAAAGGGGTGAGAATCAAAACATTTAGCACTAAGTGCACCTCCAGAATAAAACTCCCAAAACCAAAAGTTTTCTGACTTCAAAACTAGCTAAGAAATTTGCAGTTTGACCACTTCTGTAGCCTCGGGTAAAGAGCACTCTGACACACTGAACTAGCACCAGGGACTCTCTGATTATTTTCTAAGTCTTCTCCACCTAAGGTTGTCACAGAAGGAGCCACCCCTAGGCAGTATGTGTAAAGTTACCAAGTAGACTTCACATCTGATCCGAAGCAATCTGGAAAAGATCCCTGAAATCAAAGCAGAGAGTTGTTGCTTTGATTTCAAAGCAAATCAATTTGATTTCTCAGAAATACAGGAATTTATTCCGGTGATTTTCAAGGCAGAGGAATCTCATGCTCCGAATTTCAGCTCCTCTTAATTTCTTAAGCAGCTACAGATCCCGTGCATTCAAAATGCTTTAGAAAGGTGAGCTCTCAAAAGCAAGTTTCCATTAAGGATCAGGCCACTGCTGTCAATCTGCATTAACAGTTAGTGCATCCTGCAGTTCCAGTGGCTGGTCTTGACATTGATGGAACTGAAAAATGTCAAAATTTGCTTTAAACCACCTTTTAAAGGTCAGTGGCATACCTATGACTTCACATTAATCACCACAAATCATCCCATGTCATCCTGATTCTAACATCTTCAAGGAGTATGTTGCAAAACCACAATTCTAATTTACTCTTAAACTTTATGAAGGGAGAATTTGAGGAGATAAGTGCAACTTATAAAAGCTTGTTGATAAGGAGAAAAGTTAATTCCTTCCAATTATTTGCAAAAAAATTATCCTCTGGGTACAGCAGGTGCTAAGCAGGGACAGGAATTTGTTTTTCCTCTGTGTACACCCACACCATCTGCCCAGAGCACAGTGGAACATTTCCATTAATTTCCCCGTAGGAGCTTTACTACAACCACTGACACTGAAGTCACAGAAAGAATTTTTAAACATTTGATGCAGAAGTGGTAGAAATCAGGTGTATATTTTTATAGCTTGTCTAACTGAAGCAATGCAAAATGTCAGAGAGAGCAACTGAAGAAATAATGTTGTGGATAGAGGAGGAAAGAGGAGGAGTTGTTTTAATAAGAGATGGAAAGATCACTGCCAGACTTTGTCATACTGACAAATCACATAATCAGAGGTAGAAAAACAGTCAAATAGCCCTTCATGCAAAATAAGCAATCTCTGGCATAGCAACTTTAATAGGCATTTAGAAAATGTCATCTTTGATGACCCATCTTACTTGTCACTACATGTAAATCAGCATCAGCTGTCCCCAGACCAACCCCAAAATGAAGGTGGGTTTTACCACACCACCCCGTGAAAGCCTATACTTTGTGTTTCCATTATGGTCAAGAGATAATGGTGTATTGTGCTCTTCATGAGATATGCCACTCACATTTAATTTCAGATCCAGCAACCAAATACGTCAGTGGCTTACAACAGTAGTAACTAAAGTTTTATATATGGTTCACTCTGTGGGTTCCTCCTCTTCCTTCAGGAATGTTGTTTCCTCCACTTCAGCTGCTGCCAGGGCCCAGCCTAAACCCTGCAACCAGCAACACTTCTGTAACCAACAGAATAAGAAAAAAAACCCAAACAAACAACCACCACCTCACCTGGAACACAGAAGAAATAAATGAATTAATTTTCCAGCTCAGAGTCTAGCCCATGCCATGCATTATTCCACGGCAGAAACAAAACACCTGAGCAGTCTGACAATACATACTGCCAGGCAGGAACAGACACCAGATGGAAGAGGCAGAGAAAAGCAGTTTTAAATATATGAGGCTTCTATAATCAAGGAGAAAACCAGAGAAATCCAAAGGGTGGAAAGTAAAAAAAAAAAAAAGAAAACTCTCTCTGAACAGAAGATATGAATGTAAACACTATTTGGCTTCTTTTGTTTACTAGCATCTCATTAAAATGTACTGATGCAAGCTAGGACACATCCAACCTGCCCCTGGAGGAAGGGCAGGAAGGTCTCTGAGGCCCTTTCCTAGCATTGCACGTTTTGCTGCAGTCCCCAGATGTCAAACTGGATGACATTAATGAAGAATCTGCTCTGCCCTTCCTTCTCCACACTCATCACACTAACTTGGCACCCACAATCTCTTTGGCTGCAAGGCAGTAAAGAGGGATACAAGACTAAGTGAATAACTGTCACTGACTAAAAGAATAGCTTAAATTATGAGTGCTAACAAGCAGCAGATAGTCGAGTTTGAGTAGGTGGGGGAACGTCCAAAACTGAACTCCTGAGCTCTCTGACAGAAGCCTGAGACTGCAGCCTGGCTGCAACCAGTGCAGGCTCTTGGAGATTACCAGGACTAGACAAAATCCCACATCCCACATCCTTTCAAAGAAAGGGTTAAAGACATGAGACAGAACCACCAATTAGGATGCTGACAACACACCGTGCATCTTCACACACACTGTTTTGGATTGGAACAGTCAGGCATTTATGGTTTCAGAAAGGAGTCCAAAAAGAAGAGTTCCCACAGAGGAACCATGGTCTCGGAGAGGAAAGCCCAGAAAGAGGAAAGTGAAGATGCCATGTGTAGGAAGATCCCAGAAGTGGTGGAAGATCCAGGAGATCAGTGAGCTGTGTGGAGATGAGTGTTTGGGGAGCCCAGGGCAGCTGCCCAGCAGCACCAAACACTGGCAGCTGGAAGCAGCAGCACACCATGAAGCACCATGAGTTTCTGTCAGCCTTCCCTGATCTACATCAACCTCAGTGCTCCCTCCCAGAGAGATTTCCAGGACAGCATACAAAGAGGAGAGAGGTGAACCTGCAGAGGGAACAGTCAATGGAATGAGAAACCAAAATCCTATGCACAGCCCCATCTTCTCTGGGATGAGGAGCAGGAGACAGCAGATCTCCGGGTGGAATTGTGTATTTTGCTAACAGTGTGGCTGAGGATCTTTAAACAGAAAGTGCATCCCCTTTTTGTCCTTCCCTCCTATTCCCCAGTGAATCTGTAGCCTGTAATGGTCATTGTCAGTATAATCCTGGGGAAAGGTGTTGTGTCACATGAACGTGTCACGACACAACTGTGAGAGGACAGTAAATGTGGACAGTTCTCACTGTTGGAATGCCTCATCTCCAGCTCCAGTGCTAAGCCACATACTTGGAAAGAGTAGACATGATCCCAAATCTCTCAGATGGGACCAATTCCCAGACTCCTACAATAAGCCCTCTGTCAGCTCAGCCAGAAAAGAAAGATAGACAAACACCAAAACTAAAAATGCATCTGCAGTGAATCATCTGGTTTCGGGTCACTTTTGTATAACACAGTTTACGTGGTATCCATAAACTGCTTTTTGTTCCATCATGTTCCCAGACACCAAACTTACCACAAGCAAAAACTTCTGACTTCCAGGGAAACCCTGCAAGGAGAAGGGCTGCAGGACTGTGCCTCAGTTTGCTGGTTAGGATGCACAAGCCAGGCTGCCTGGAGGTTACCAGAGTGCACCGAGGGCACAAAGAGCTTGTGGAATCCCTCACATCCCAGGGAAGGGGCTCCCCAAACCCCTCGCACCATGAAAGAGAGCTTTAGGCAGTGAATGAGAAGATCCTGTTTGCTGAATTAAAATATCACTGCCCACCTCCCAGTCTCAAGATCCATTCACAGTGTCCATCTACTGTAGGCTGGCCCTTGGCCACAGCTTGCACTTGGCCAGCACTCAGGGCTCATGAGCCACAACTCAGCCAGCTTCTGAGCCACTCTAGACTTGCTTTTCAACACAAACAAAACATTTATCTCCAAAATAAAAGCATATTATATTATCTGGCATTCTAAAGAAACTGAGCTTCTGTGTATGCACTTTGCACAGGGTGACAACAAAAATGTCGTGTAGTGAGATAGGCTGCACCTTGCTGGGAAGCAGGTCAGTAAAAAACTCACTTCAAAGCATATTTCCTCATCAATGCAAGGTCACCTATTTAAAGAAAATGGCATTTGAATATTAAAAGATTATGAGTTAATGTGTCCTTAGGATTACAGGCAGCATACTAAGCTTGCAAAACACAGTTTTATAGATCTATTAGAGTTTTCTTCACTAAAAATCTATTTTAGCAACATTCTGAAGAAATAAGGTGAGATTTTAAATTTAGCACTGTTCTACAACTCTGGCTACTTGTAAACTGAACTTGGGTATCACAAATATTGATTTATGTCCTCAGTCAAAAAGCAAAAATGAAATACGGTCATCAGAATTTCTTAATAATTCAGCAAATATTTTTGATATGGATTCCACAAGATTAATAATTTTATAATTTCACAGGAGGTGCCAACATGTTTGCAGGCAGTCTTGCTTTAATGGAGACAGAAATCTCTTTTTATTGTTTTGTATTCTTCTTTCTTTAGGGAAGATGTAACAGCCAGCAGGGAATTTAAATCCATCTGAATTCTTACACAGAGCCAATTTTGGAGAACCAGAGTCAATTCTTGGGACATCAGCTATAAATAAACTGCTAAATAGAGTACAGTCATGGATTGACTCAAGACAAAGAGGTACTTTCTGATTTCCTCCCACCCAGCTCATTGCATCACAGTAAGAGGCAGAGGGAGTAAAAAAGGAATGCTGGAAATCAAAGGTTTGCAGCAAGAACTCTCTCTCTTATTTAAGAGTTCACACATCCCCATGTCCTCGTGCTGATGCTTAGGCAGAGAACCCTGTAAAGAGGCTGTTTGTCTCTATTTCACCAACAGTTGCTGTGCAGGCAATAGTGTGAACAGCAACAAAAATGTCTTTCAATATAGGCCCAGGTTACACTAACATAAATTTCTATGAGACAGAAATTTGCTGCTCAGCAGAATGCTGAATCAATATATTAGATTTCCCAGGGTATTTGCATCATGTGGGCTGAAGTATTAACAGAATAATAAATTTTGCAGAATGCCTTCAAGGGACAGGCTGCAATTTGACCACTGTTGCAAATAAAGGAATTGGCACTAGGACTTTAGGCCCTCTGCCATAACAAGGAGAGGGAGAGCAGCTACAGCAGCCATCCTGCTGGATTAAAATCATTCATACTGTGAGTTAAATGTTATAAAACAGCATTTGAGTCATTTAGAAGAAAATTTTAAAACCTCTAGTGGGAGACTTAAAACCAAAGCCCAACAAGAACAACAAGAAGGCGAGCTCACTCCAATTTTTTCTTTCCAATAACTGAATCAAGACAAACTCCTTGCATAATTCCATTTTATGGTCCAGGCACTTATTTGTACTCTTATATGAGATGAGGAAGAAGGAAAGGAGGTTTTCTGTGGAGCAGTCCCTTCAAAGCTGTTAGCTTTGCACTGTCAGAGAGAAAATGGCATTGTTCTGTCCACCTGCAGGTACAGGAGAAGCTTTCCAGTTCTCCCTCAGTGATTCCTTCCACTCAGCAGCCCAAAACATTAAGGCTCACTCAAACTTCAAACACAGTCAATGGCAAGAATGCCACTGATTCTCTGGGGAATGACTGAACCCTTAGAAAGATACTTATTTCAGGTGACAGAAATGTTAAGTTCCTGCTACGTGGAGTTCCTTGGTGGTCATCATAAATTAAAACACTTTTGGAAATGTTCAACTGCAATCAACCTAGACTCCATTAAGCAAAGGATTTAATGGGATTCAGCTGCTGGGAAGGTGAAGAAAGCTGCTCCTGTGAGCTGTTTGCAAGCAGAGCTTCTGAATGATAGATAACAATTATGCTGATCTACCTGAACTGTGGCTCTAATGCTCTTTGATGTCTCTGTTCTCTACATACATGAAAGCTCTAGTCTTTTCCTGAAGATGAAAACAGATGCTGCTGAGGAAATTATCTGTAACACTTATTGGCACCAAGTTCTTTCTCATTTTTTGTCCCAAACTGGACTGCTGCTGACTCATACATTATTTTCATGATTTCCTTAAAAATTGCTAAGATCTTACCTTTTGATTTTTCTTAATTTTTAGCCAAGTAAGACTAATTTAGCATCTCTTGTTCTAGAACAGGCAGGAGAACATGTCACCTATGTAAGCTTGATAATTAGCTAGAAAAACTTCTTCTTCCTCTCCTAAATCAAAAATAAATCCTGAGTTTTAACCTAGTTTCTGGTGATCACTGAATACTTGCAGGTAAGCCAACCAAATCTGCAGTGTTTATTAGAGCACCAGCTCCTGTTTATCACACTATTTTGTGTGAGACAGCATTCAAGAGGTGTTGCATGAAAATACCTATGTCTTCAGCATTTCTTGCCCTCAAGATATTTAGGACATACAGTAATTTTTGGGAGAGAGCAAAGGAAGGTGGGAGGTACATACTCTTTATATCCTTAAGTATTAAGATAGATAGACAGACAGACAGACAGATATGTGGGAATCTAGGCAGAGAAGCAGAATTTCTGCTATGGCTTAGAGGATGTTTGGTTCTTTCCCCATCAGATATAGAGCATCACATAAGCACCCTCCCCCTGAAAGGCATCTCTGTAAAACAGACTCCTGCAGATCCAAGCTCTCAGAAATATTGTTTGATTTATAAATGCAGTACTCAGTTTATAATAAAGCAACATTTCCTATCTATATGTAATTATATTTCAAATTTTGCAAGGTAAGTACCAAGTAGTTTGATCTGTCCTCCCCTAACATACGCTGTCCCCTCAACTTTCAGATGGTAAGCCTTTCCTAAAAACACAGCACTCTTTCTGGGTGTCTTTCTAAAATACAACCCAACCAGAAGCTAGAAGTTGGATGCAGCTATTAGTGGCTGAATTCTTAGCTTTGGGCTATGCAGAATATCTAATTAAATTATTATAACGGCCACTTTTGGCTTGAAGACAAAAAATAATACAAAACAACACAACATATAACATTTAATTCCCCTTTTCCCCTTCCAAAGACCTCAGGACCAAATTCTTTTCTACAGAACAAAACCTAACAGTATATGCTGTGGTTACAGCAACCCAATCCAGCGAAGTAATCTTATTTGTTTCATCCCCGCAGTGATTGCAGAGTATTTCTGGGAAGCAGAGTTCTTGGCTTGCAAATCAGGACCAACAAATGTCATTCTTCCTGTTCCATGAAGCTCTGTGCAGCATGTGGTGCTCAGAGTGCGCAGGATTTGATGTTGCAGGCTGTTTTTCCTGGGGTACCTCCACCTCGCCTTCTGCAGGGGATGGGAGCCAGCATGGGCTACTATGTCTGCTTTGAAAGCCAGCTGCTTTCAAGGCTAAGCTCAGTCATGACACAGCCAGGTATTCTGGGAGGAGAGCACAGAGTCTAAAACTTTGGGAGGGGACACTCGGGAGAAAGGGCAGCTCTTCCCTGACAACCTTCCCGAAATGATGTAGAAAAGGCTGCTACTTTCACCTGCTCTCCTCAACATATTTTCTTGGTTTAGGTTTCATTAATCTGCTCAAAGACTCAGAAACTTGCTCTGCCTGGCATTATTTACCATCAACAGCATCATTCTTGCAGAAGTTATGCTACCTGGGATTAAAATGGAATACTGTGCCTTAATGCACACTGTGCATTGCATCCCAGCCATGAGCAGCAAGCCAGGTTTACAGAGCAAGGCAAAATTTAGCCCTTGTGCAATGCAAGCGGATTTCTTGATTCAAATAGCCAGATCTGGATTGGGCAGAAATCAATTAAAATCCCCTTTCTGGCCCAGAGCTTCCTAAAGACAAAATCTCATTGACGCATTTGTCTCTTGATAAGATTGAAAAGTGCACCGAGCAACTGCAGTGCTGGAATAGGACTAAAGAAACCTCCTGTTCTCTCTGAGTCCAGCTCCTCACCCACTCCAGACACTGCAGTTACTAATCAATGCCAGTTTGATTTCACTCTAATACCCCAGTAGTCTCCATGATTTCGGTTGCTGCGGACTCTCGTTACAAATCTCTGGCGTGCACGCAGTGGCTGCAGAGACACGAGATTAATGCACTGTAGGATACAGTCAGAGGTGGCCATTTGTTCTAATTTGTCTTGCCACGTGGGTAATGAAACAATTCTTGTCAAAAGTAAATGTGCACAGAAGTATGTTTCATATATCTTGCAGCTAACTTTTCCTTTGCTGAATCTTATGATCAAAACCAACCCACAAGAGCACATTTATTACTAACATTTATACCACAGGATGAATTTCCTTCCTTAAATTGGTTGCTGACTAAAGGAATTGTAGGGGAAGATTAGGAGTTGAAATGTTACTTCTTGTAGCACCTTTGGATCCGACACAACTATTTGACTGACAGACACACAATTCTTAAATCACTTTGGTCCTTGGCACTGAGAAAAAAAACCAACAATCAGATTTATGTAGTCAGGAGAATGGATTCATGTTATAACTGTTCATAAAGGAAAAGCTCTTCTTGCCATTGTTCTCCTCAGTTTCCTATGCCAGCCCTTTCCTGTTAAGAGGATTTCCCAAGTCATATAAAATTTATTAGAGACTGATGGAGTACACAGGTGCCTTTTACGTGCTGAAGTGCTGTTGGACTCCAGGTCTGATCAAACTAATGATGATCAACCCACAGCCTCAGGGAGGGAAATGAAGACATTTTTCTTTGAATCACAGTGAGAGAGATCAAGGAACTTTCCTTTCTCTTGGAGAAAAAGATTGATGCCCAATAGAGTATCCAAGACCAATAGGAAAATTAACTGGGCAGCCAGAGAGGAAATAGAATTACAAAAGGGAACAGTTAACCATTCTTTGCATTAGCTAGTCACATGAAAAGAAAGGAAAGGTTATAGCTTGGATATAAAGTCCTTCAAGGTGTCTACAGATTAGCAGTAGCAGACCAAGTTGCCCCTTTACACCAAGCAGAGCTTGTTTGCTCAGCTCTGGCACACAGGATTAGTTCTGTGCCAGAATACGAGATGGTTAAGCTCTCTTTCATCTGAAGTTTCCTAGTTAATCTGAAGGACATACATCAGGTTAAGCCTCTGCTGGCAGATCATCTGGCTGGTTACAGATCTCTGGTGGCTGGATGGCCCCTATGGAATATGTTGATAATTTGTTTACCTGCCCCTTCCAAACAGTGTTGATACACTCAGACCAGCCTAACCCCAGGTCTCAGCATACAATCTCTGTTTACTGATGCAGTTGCCAACATAGCAACTAGAAAGAGAAGCCATCTGCTGCCAGGGAGTGTAAAAAGTTTAACTTTTTCCAAGGTCACTGATGAGAAAAATGCACAACTCTCTGGTGCTGAACCTGTTGATGTTAGCAAAGTCCTAGGAATGCCTGAAGCTAAGCAGATAGTTCAGGACTGATCGATCCTTTTCCTCACCTCTTTCACGAAATCCAAGTCTTGGCAAGAGGGACTTTGTATTCTTCCCCACACCCTTTTCATTTTCACATGCTTCTCTGTTTCTTGGCTCTGGCTGGGACCAGAAGCAAGGGCGGGATGCTCTCATCTTTCCAGCCTGACTAGAAAAGGGAAATATTAGAAATCTAATGAAAAGCATGTCCTCTGGAGATTTGCAGCCCAGTTTGGCAGATGCAGCTGTAGCTCAGATAATCAGCAAGACTTCTGGGTGCTTATTTGATGGGAAATATTTGGTTGCTCTGCAACACTACTTAAAGCATGCATGGAATAGGGTTGTTGCTGTGGATTAATGGAATCTGTCCACCTAAAATCTGTATTTTCAGCTCAGTTTTACGAGGTGTTAGCACTCAACATACCGATGTCCTCACCACTCACCAGGATCACTTATTTTCCAAATTATCTGACCCCTGGAGAGGTGCACTGAAGTAAGTTTGTTTTGCTTAAATAGCCCCACCATTGAGAAAAATTGCTGTTTAATTTGCCATCACAAAAAGGCTGTTCATCAGCAGGCATTCTTAGTCTATGCCATCCAGCTTGTGCTTTGCTACAGCTTCCCACTTTCCTGTCCCTTTTCCTCCTGCCAGCTCGAGCAGCTTGGCTGGGGTGTGCATGAGAGGCTGTCTCCAGACTCCCCCTTGGTGGAGGTGTCCAGGTCGAACAGCTCAGTGCTGGTTGCAGTCTGTGGCTGCAGAGGGCTCCCAGTAAACCCAGCACCAGATGCACAGAGAATTTCGCCCTTATTTAGTGAAAAGGTCTTGGACAAGTGATGAGCTCAAATGGGTGTATGGCAAATAGCCACAGGCATTTGCCAGGCTTTATTTAACACCCTTAGACAGGCTTATTTTGTTAAAGCTGAGCCAGTCCAAAGCCTTTTGGGTTGGGATCCTGTGCAAAATCAGCTCTAAGGAGAGGAAATCCATACAAAGTATCTCTAAACAGATACTGATGGGTACCAGGTGATCCATGATTATTTAAATGGATTTTCTAACACATTCTTGCTTGACATAATTAACTGTTCTTGTTATTCTGTTATGCTACAGTAGCCAGCCATATGGTAGCTCACACATTTTTGGAATGGGATTTTTTAATTACTATTATTTTCAATCCTTTTTTAATCTAGTACAGAACATATATTACATGATAAATTACCGATATATTGCCTTAATAAATTGACATTTAGATCTAGCCAAGACAGAGTAATTTTCCTAATTAAATGTCAATATGTGCCCAAGAGTACAGCTCTTCAACATTGCAAATGTCACAAATTAGCAAACAGGCAGAACCTTCTACAACTCTATTTCTCCAGATACCAAGGAGAAATTCTGCTGTTCATCTCCCATGACAAGACTGGGGGGAGGGAGGGGAGAGGGAAGAGGCAGCAGCTGTTATGTGACCCACCAGAGGAACAGCAGCCACTATGGGGTCCTGTTCCTGCAGCACTCCACAAACACTCATTTCTCCTTCATTATTCTCAGCTGGAAAGTTGTCTTGTCAACTACAGCACACAGTCAGGGGAGCTAAAACTTGGATAGGAGTGTGTTGTTAGAGGATACAACACAGCTCAGCATAATCAGCCAGTAAGATGGCCCAACACTAAAGCCGTGCCTAATTATTGCCACCAATCCTAATCCTAGTGGGTTTGAACAAACCCTTTGGTAATGTTTCGAGTTATTTTGGGTAAACAAGGTCTGTAGCAAAGAAAAAAACCTTCTCTCCGGTCCCTCCCTCCCCTGAGAAAGAGAAGGGACTTTGCTAACAGGATTCAGTCACCTTGTAGCTGGGAAACCATCACATACTGTGCATGTAAAACCTGCTATTTCTTGTTACACACTTTGTGGAAGCAATTCTAGTTCCTCATCTTATAAAGATGATCTCTGTCCCCTTGAGGCCATTCAGCTACAGCAGTTTCTCCAGCTTGTCTCTTTGTAACTCTTGGTCTTGAGCCCCTTGAATCCTGTGATGCTAAACGCCAGCATTTTCATGCCAGCTCAAGATGATATATCAGCCCCACAGAAATGAATCAAATAAAGATGCATTCTGTTGACAGCACTAATCAAGTAAGTTAATCACTTAAAGTAATCAGTGACTTATTGCTTACCCTGTTGTGATATTGGACAGATTTTTCACTGCCATTACTGCTGAGTTTCTGCTGGTTTGGGTTTTTTTCTGTCTTCATCGTACCTGTAAAACATTACCCATTGTAATTTTTAATTAAATAGACTCGCATAAGAACAGTTTTAAGAAAATGTAATTTCATGCTGTGACTTCAGGCCGTGTGCAAGTTGCCCACGTCTCCAGACTGATTCTGAGGAAAACCGAGAATCTGAAGCCGTGCAGGAATCGCAAACTTCTCCAGGAGAAATTTGCCCTCGGAGGATTCCCAAGGGCTGCCCTTGCAAACCCACTCTGCAGTGCCACCTCGTGACAGACAAGGGCTGCTCGGGCAACTGCTTCTTGGGCCCAAACCCAGCGCTGCTGTGGCTGCCTAAAGCCATGCAGGGATGCTCACTGTGAACATGTCTAATAAAACTTTTTCCTTTCACGTTTGCCTATTTTGAAGAGGCAGGCGTTAAAGCGCTGCAAGGCTGGGCTCCGTTTCTCATTGCAGGGTCCTCTTAGGGCGTTCAGAGGAACCCTGGCTCCTCTTCCTGTGTGGTTATTGGATGTTATGCACCTTGGGGAACTCACCTCTGACTGTGTCTGCCTCCCCAAAAGGGAGCTACTCCGACAGACATCTCTTCAGAAGCTTTCCTCAGCTGCTGCCTAGTCCTGTAGAAACCGAGTCCTCCAGCCTCAGAGTTTCTTCGTTCTTCCAAAAGCACTTCAGCTGCGAGCTCTGCGTCCATCACGAGTCCAAGACACATCAGTATACAGAAAAAGAGGTTTTCTTATATTTCAGGACCCTGCTGGTCTTTGCAGAGCACACAAAATAGTGAGCTTTGCTCCAGATAATTTTGAGAAAGAGTCAGAAGATAACGTTATTTTTCCCACACAAATCCTGAATTCTCCTCGTCTTCTCTTGAAATATTTTCCCTCTGCACAACTTAGTTTATTTGCTGGCATAAAGGAGAGAATGAGCATGACTTTTACCCAGTGTTTAGAGAACTCACTTGGTGCATAGGAGGGTTGTGATGTAGTTTCACTAAATAATTAACCCAAAATAGTGACAGCAGAAGTCTAAGAGAACCACCCACACAAGGCAGGATTTCAATCATTTTCCTCAGATCTAATGCAAGATATAAAAGAGAAATTCACTTCTCTAGCCCTCATGTAGATGCAATTTGTCTTCATTCCTTAAATAAAGCTATTCAAATCCATCAGTGCCTAAAACTAAAAAAAAAAACAATTCACAAGTGGGGGAGAAAAAAAGCACCTATCTTCCCAAATATCCATTAATACAACCACTCTTATCCAACTTCTTGTACTAAATAGCTAGTGTTCTGCTGTTAAAACTTATTCTTATTTTTGTAGGAAGTTAAAATGTCTACTTCTGATTTCTGGTAAAATCAGAATTTGCATGCCTAATTCTGGATTCCAAATTCTGCTAGACAGCCCAGATGATTAAGCAGTGACCATCACAACACTTCACCATTTTCGTGACATTCGTTTCCCAGCTATAGAGATCATCTAGTATTATTTTCTAACCACATAGGAGGATAATGAAACTTACATTCTTGATCTAGCAATAAAAAGACCTTGAAGACTTCATTGAAAGATTCTGTTTAGAATCAAGTCACCCTGCAATGTGAAAAACCAAAATTAGATTTTATTAGGAATAATCTTTGATGGGGAAAAAAGTATATGAGAGGAATGCTTTAGTGCTTATCTGGAATACAATGGCAGCAAAATAATTAAGGTTTAGCTTTTGGAAGGCCTTTCTTGGCAGAATCATGCTACACAACAAGATTGAATATTAAATATCTTTTGGATAAATATTCATTTCCTCATTATGATTTCACTAGTTCCAGGAAACAAAACTATTATTGATTAAATAGATTGAAATAATTTAGTAGCTTCTCCTTTCAAGAACAAAATTCATCTAACTCTTCCTTTGTCATAATTCTTTGAATAAATATTAACAATCTGTACTCTGGAGAGAGGAAGATTCATGACTGTGATTAAAACACTCTTAAAATACAGTAAAATAAGGACTGCAGGCCTGACAACTATTGCTGCTGGAAGTAGAACAATTCAACTGAAAACCTTATACCTCCTCAAGGCCACTTACCTAAGTCATCAATGCAAATTATTTCTAGCCCTGCCTGACAAACAAGTAGCCATCTACCTGGGTTTGGACAGGAAAAAAAAAAAACAAAACAACAGACCACCCCTTCCTTTACTCCTACATCAAGGGAGCAAATCAACATCAAGGAGAATCAGGAAAAAAAAATTTCAGCCAATGGTATTTTGGATATAGGGAGACTACCATTCAGTAATTCATTTAGATAGAACAGTTTCTCTTGGTAGAAACATTTCTTCTTCAGCAGGTGAAAATGTAAAAGTTGTGCGGCCTGCTTTGCAGGTCTTATATTTAGTTACCTTGAACATAAAACATGACTCAGTCCCTAGATTTATGTCCACCTCTGTAGGTCCTGACATTTCTGGCATCTCAAGTTCAACTCATTGTGCAAGTGTGGTAGTTTTAAGCAAGCAAAACCTCATGGCAGAGTGGAGTTGGAAAAAGCAGCCACGATTTGTGGTGCTCACGGTATGTATGTCAGAACCACTGAGGGCAGCCACAGCCAGACTTCTGAGCAGCACGATATAAACAACATTTAAATCTTCTTTACTTACGATAAGTGGGCAAAGCCAAAGCTGTGCAAAATTTATCTGCCTTTTTATTGGTTTATAGCAAAAGAAAACTCAGTTCACACTCTGGGCAATGTTGGCAATCTTAAAACTGCACATATAAACAAACAGAGCCATTAACCAGCTCAAGTTCGACTCAAACAATCCAGCAGCAACACCAACATCATAAAACTGATTCCAGCATCTCGTAGCCCCCCACCACTGCTTCAGCTCAGTTTGCTGTACTGTGGGATTTCCCTCCACCTGTGGATTTGGAAGAAATTCCAGATTCCTACAGCTGAGTCTTAAAGGGAACCACGTGCCTAACCCATCCCTCATCCAAGTCTGTGCAGGCTCATCAGAGTCTCCCCATCATGGACAAACGATCTCTAACAGAACTTCTGAAACTAATGCTAAAGAACTACCTCTTTTTTTTNNNNTTTTTTTTTTTTTTAAAATATGTATTTCAGGTGTCCATGTTGGCTCCTAGCAAGTTTCCCACCATTCCTTCCAGCCGTAAAATACAAAATATTTGAATTGAAAATTTGATGTGGATTTTTGGAAGGTTTTGCAAACAACCTTTTACAGAGGATTAAAAAGAAGTTTCTACCTCCTGACAGTCCAAAAAAACTGGGGGAAGTCAAGAAAATTTAAGAATAGTTCCAGTTTTCTAAAGGCTTTCCCTTGTCCTTGACATGCTCACTGTTTCAACTCGGTTTGGAAGCACGGTTTTCATCACGGAAGTTTTTAGGTTTGGCTTTTTGCTCAGCTTCTGTCTTCGACGGTAATTTTACAATCAGATGTTTCCTTTTCCAACAGTCAGTGTCATATTTTCAACTCAGATTTATTTCCAGCCCTTGATGATATGCCATCAGAAAGACCTGATTGATTTCCTCTTTCTGCTGCTGTTTGTCATCATCAGAAGACTGCCTTCAAAACTTTGAAAATGTAAATGCAGAAACAAGTCAGGCCATTTCATGGTGCCATCATCTCTGGAAAAATGTGTTCTCCAATGATTCTGGAATTACTGTAGAAATTCAAAGCAGGTCTTTCTATTTTTTATATTTTTCTGAGGAATCTTAAAGTACCATATCATGCAGGAAAAAAAACCTCCCAACATAAGGCTGAATATTAATCAGGTAATTTATGATGCACTAGTTTGTTTATTTGCTTGCTTTTAAATCAAATACCGCTGTAATTTTTTGGGCCTTTGCGATATTGTTGAATTCCATCTCTTTAAAAAAATTGCAGCTATGACATCCACGTTAGTATGCCTGGGAGAAAATTCTGGTACAGGTGGGTTTGTGTCAAACCTTGAGCTCAGGAGAATTTGGGATGTGGGACTGATCTTTTTGAGGCTAAGGCTCATTTTACTCACAGGGTAAAACCTTCCAAGCCCATGTCCCTCCTACTCAAAGTAAGCCAAATCCTCTTCCAAAACTCTTAGGAAGAAAAATAATCTGACTATTGGTTTTGACCAAGTTAAAGGACTTTTCCCACTTTTCCATTTCAGAAAAATAATGATTACAATGTGCAGCAAACTTCTATGTTCCTTTAAGGAGAAACTCCTTCCTGGCACAAAGACCCTAGGCCAAAGATTGAGCACCTGATCCTGCTGACCTGATGCTAAACAAGAGTTCTTGATAAGGAAGTTAAATAGAATAATTGTGCCTCTCATGCACTGCAGCAAGAAGTTATGGATCAAATAACAGGCTCCACAAAATATGTGGAAGGAACAGAGAATTTAAATGTGCCTGCACAGGGTTTTGCTATTTTTAATAGAACCAGTGCAAATGGGATTAAAATACAAAAGGTCAAAGATAAGAAAAGATAACCATCTAGGCAATCTGTTAACTTATCATTTTGAAATTTCTGAAAATTTTAATACAGTTAAAGTCATAGGAAAGTTAATCCTATGTAAAAGAAATGTCAGTCTACATCAATCCTATTAATGATTTCATTTAATACTTTTATTTTAGACTACTTCTGAGAAGATTTCACTAGAAAAATGAAAGGCTCTTGGGAAAAAATATTACCTTTTTTTCAGAAGCAGAAAATAGTCTTGCTTATCCATAGTGACAATTTAGACTTCCAGAAAGCCATGTAATACTGTGGAAAACCATCTTGTCGTAATTTCAGCAAACAAAGGAGATGTGAATCCTCTTTGCAGTCTTTTCTTGTCTTTGTTTTTTAACAAAGAAAGGAGAATTGGGAAAATGAGCAATGTTTTCATTAGATATCACCAGGTTTAAATTTCGATAATTGATTTAGCCACACCTAAATCCAAAGATTTACAATTAGGAATCTCTTGCAGGAAACACCAAAGGGATTTACAGCCCAAAATTAAAATTGGCAAACTCAATAAAGTCATTACCTGTCAGAACACCAAGACTTCTGAAAAATTTTAGTAGGGAGCAATAGAAGTACAGCAAAACATACTTATTAACACCTTCAAGCAGGCCCATTCTGCTAGATACCTTCAAGGAAAATGGTAAAGAAAGGTTTTCCCCTACACTTTCCAGAAAGAAGCCCTGATTTCAGAAAAGATTTTTCTAAAAACACATTCTCAATCTGCAATATCTGGTTTCAGCTCATTTCAAAACCAGAAGCCAAGTGAATGTAGCAGGTCTGTTTGGAGGCCTTATTTCTGTAGCTTCTGCATTCTTTCAATTCATTTGGATTTAGCTTTGATACACATAATTTTTAATGTTTTATTAAACATTAGGCTTTTGCATATAAGGTTTTTCATTTCATTTGCACAGTCAGAAAGCACATTTGCACAATTTACTAATGCCACAAGAAATTATCCTCTTATTAACAATAAAGGAAAAACACTGGGAGAAAAAGAAAGGAAGGAAAGAACATTATAGCCATTAGGGAAGCCTAAACAACAGGAATAGTAGCAAGCCTGTATTACTTAAAGATTGAAAATAGGGAACCACAATCAAGGGGTTCAAGGACATTCGGATTCTGGCTGCTTAAACGACACCAGCCTCAGGAAAGGGACAATTCCTTTGCACAAAAGCTGACATTAAAACTGATCTTTTATTTTCCCATCTCCCACTCCTGCAAATCCATGAGTTCTTTCCTTTCTTTAAAATAATAATGATGACAAAAAGACATCCCAAGCACAGCCACGTGCAAAGTATCATAATTTCCATCTAAAATACCACTGGCTGATCAGGAAACCTGAAAGGTTCACTTCTGGCTGGGAAAAAGCAGAGGTTCTTCCTGTGCAATCACATTTATTTTCAGTCAGGTTTCTGCAGGGTGGAGATTTCCAGCAGCACTCTCCTGTCTGGGCTGAAAGAGATCAGCTGTCCCTGGAAGGAGATGCTCTTTTGCCAATGACCAAGATCACAATGACAGCACAGGGGAAGCACACAATTCCACTGGTGGCCCAGCTTTCCATTCCAGTGGCCCAGCTTTCCCTGTTCCCAAAGTGTGAAATCTGCTGGGCTCTGCCTCAAGCCCCACCATGCTCGCTCCTGCTGGCACAGGATTTGATAATGTTTCAGGTTTTTTTCTTCACTTTCCCCAGACTGAGACCCTAGTAATTCCCCTGTTTACTTCTCCTTCTGCCTGTGCTGGAAACAGCTCTACTACTCCCCTTGCTTTTCCCAGAGGGAATAATCCTGTAACAAATAATCCCTATGGGATTTCATTTTAAAGGCTTTTCACTGAGGAACAGCCTTATGCTGTCTAACACCTTTTCAAAAGTTTTGCACTTCCAGTGAAGTTTCTGCCCCGACTCAAGATGCACACGTTTCACGAGATGGGTCTGTTTGAAGCATAATTGACATTTCTGAGAGCAAATCCTCACTCCCTGAAAGGCAGTGTCAAAGTCAACACCAGAGGAGAGATAGAGACAGATGCAAACCGGCTGGTGGTAGAAATGGGAACAGTTTAATCAGCCTGTTGT
>WAAG01002581.1:1085-29230 GCA_013390105.1 Tichodroma muraria | reverse complement strand
AAAAAAAAAAAAAGGCATTTGCAAAATGGCAGCAGTAAGAAAATGTATTAAGCTAAATGGGGGTTTTCAGAACAGGCCCATCAAAACCTTTTGCCTGAGTATTAACATGCTAGCAAAAAATCCTCAAACATAATTTTTCTTTTCTTCTCTCATTTAAAGGTAGATAAAATTTTATTCATCTTCTATGATAAATACAACTGCCAAGTTATCTCCGTATTCTAAAATTTAGGTCCAATTTTTTTTTTTTTACTGCAACCATGTAGATAAAAACTGGCAGGCTGCTGTGACAGGTGAAGGCATTTTTGTAAGTATGATAAAAAGTTCAAAGTTACAATAATTAGCTCTAGGGAAAAACAAGTCTTAAAACTCCCCTTTTTTTCTTAAAGATGAAAGGTGTCTGTGTGATAATTACAACAGAACTAAAAACCTCATCTATCACCCCCCGTTTCCCAATAAGACATCCATAAAAAAATAGATGAGAGAGTTTATAACTACCTGCTTCCCACCCTGCTCTGTTAAAAATTGTTATTTGTGGAAAAGAAAAACAATGTTTTATCACCAGAGAGCATGCTATGAACAGTGCCTGCAGCCCACGCTGATCTCCCAGACAAAAGCAGCCACGCACATTGCAGAGTTTAAAATGAGTCCAGAACCAGGGGGCACAAAGGTGCTGCACTGCACCAGGCACTGCTGGTGGCACCCTGTGCTCCGTGTCCTCGTGACACGGACTCTGTCACGCTGAGGTTTAACAGCTCTTTGGATAGATCAACTCTGATACAGTCATTAAGGATTTTCTTCACCTGAGGTATTTAATTATGAGACAAGTTTTTATCTGGTGCTTGTGGGAGTGAGCAAATATTCTGAATTTATTTCCCTATTTAAATGGCAATATACTGAAGAGGAATTTCAAATGTTTATCAATTCTCTTGTCACCCACAAACAAATATGTTTGATGAAAAGCCATAATTCTTCTCACAGCCCTAGATCATTTAGACATATCAAATTATTACAGGCATCATCCCCTTTGTTCCTACCATTTCCTTTCTTAGAAGTCTTTCATTACACAATAGCAGTTTCACAACTAACAGATCAGATTATTTCTGCCAGAGATACATTATATGATTGCATATGGATATTGCTTCCTTAAATTTGCTTCTGTATGGACTAATGAACTCAATCTGAGGTTCAACTATTTCCTTCTGCAAATAGCTTTACGAAAACTGTATAAAATCTTTTTCTTTTTTTAAAGATTAAGCTGGCTCACAATTCAATTTTTCCAGAATTTTAGCTTTGTTTTGTCAGCACATTTCATTACCTAATTACCCAGCTTTGCTTTATTATTCATGAGAAACTATAGCACTTGAATCCTTCTTCCAAATATATCCACCAAAATTCATGAAGCTGGGTTTATACATTAACTAAAAGTTGTTTTGAATAAAATGATGGCAAGCATGTTTTGATTGAATTAAAAAGTAAAAAAAGGCTTGAAAACATCTAAATTAATGAATAAAAATACAATACCAGTTAACTCTGTATAACTCAGCAAGAATAACACAGCTATTTAATCATCTGAAAATTATGAACGTGCCGTAACTAATGAAACTTAGAAGATGCTGAAAAACAGCAAAGTTGCTTTCTTCTCAGTGACAGACATGTATCACAAAACATCCATTATTAAAAATGTGTTCTTCACATCTAAGATAAACCCATTTTTGCCTAAAACAAGCCCAAAAAATATGAAATTTCACAGATCAAAATTCTTGCAATACAATTTTATTAGGTTTTTCTCCAGGTTTTTCTTCCTATTTTAATCAGGATGAAACTGAATTGCAGCTTAAAATTTGTGTATGTGACTCAAAATTTTCATTAGAAGAAAACAAAACAATGAGAAGTTTGCTGCCAAGAAACAGGAGGTTCATTTTACTTGGAAGACCCAATTGAATTTTCTCTTAGAAGTACACGGTTTGCGTAGTCACACAGAAACAGACCACTATGAGGTCTCACTTTATCATTATTGGGACTTTTTTACCATTAGGATTTAAGATACTTTTTAAGCTGTCATTCAACTAAAATTACATGTGCTCGGCAGAGAAACCCAACCAGAAGGACTGGCTGATGAGCAAAGAGAAAAACCCCAGTAAGCAGGCAGGGCTAAGAAAAGGCAAATCTGCCTGATGAGTCAAAGAAAGAAAAGGCGAATCTGAGTGGGGGTGACACACATCCTCCTAACCAGCCAGCCTGACCTAGAGATGAAAGAGGCTACAGTGGAGCCGGTAGCGTTTCCACTCTCTGCAAAAATTCTTATTATCTTCCCACAACACATAACCAAAACCTGTAAGTCTAGAGAAATGAACAAACCAGACTGCTGGGAGCAGTTGAGAATTGTCCTCAGCCTGTATTTCTGACCAGAACAAACAGCAGGAAGGATAAAATGAAGTCCCTTCTTCCAAATCTATACCCTGCCATCCTAAAACCCCAGCTATCATTGTCTTAAATCCATCTATCTCAGAGGATATAAAGCTACACACATACACACACCAGCTTTCTTGTCCCTCTCTTCCTTTTTTTGGGGGGGTGGCAGCGAAACAGTTTGAAACTATTTTTTCCCAGGCTGTCTTCGGAACAGCTCTCCTGTACATGAGCACATCAAGAAAACAAATGCAAATAAAAGACCAAGGCACACACTCCTGTTTACTGAGGGATATTTACAACTAGGAGGAATATTATCAGCTACCCCACTGGCACAAAGAAGCTGTCATGGTAAGAGACACAGCATGAGCATGTTTATCAAGAGTGCTCAGAAGTACACTGCCACTTGACCCCGCAGCTCTGCTGGTTTCAGCAGAGGTGATCTTCTGCCTCAGGAATGTCTGTATTAACACACAAGCTGAAAAAATAATTAGAAGTAAGCTAAATTAATTTGATGCTTTTAGTTCAAATTCACATTATAAAATAAAGTGAAGTAAAGCTGGCAGCTACAGAAAACAAATGACTCCTCTCAACTAATAATTTTAAACTTACAGAGGACAAAATATATATACAGGTCTCTCTCAAACAAAAGAAAAATATTCAGTATTTTTAGTCAGAGGAATAATTTGACACATGAAAAGTCCCAGTGCAGCTAGCTATAACCATGGCAATTAAAAAAAAAAAAAAAAAAGGTCATTTCTTTCAAGGCTGTATTACAACTCCTGAAAGCTTTTCCCCATTCGTACATTGTCAGTCATAACCTGTGACTGTACATGTCTCTGTGCATAAGGATCAACTTCCATTGCTGCTTGTTTACAAGACTTTTGTCACCATTAAAGGCTCCATTTGCATCTGAGGAATTCAATATTACCAACTGCACTCTTTTGTTTGAACTCTAAGCCAACTTTTCAAAGCCCGCTGAATTTAGGTAAGATTGATTGCTCTTCCAAGGCAGGGATTGCTGTGCCTCTCTGAGTGCAAACGAGAGGGCAAATGTCCCTCCCTTAAAGAAACTTCTCACACATTTAGATGCAGGTAACAAGGGGAACATCAGGGGCTACAGCTATGCAGTGCCATCAAACACCATCCATGTTGGTGCCCAGACCCCCAGCTCAAATGCCAAACTCCTCTGACACAGACCAACACAGCTGAATGCACGCAGAACTCACAAGAATTTTCCACTGTCAAAATTAGGCCTATAAAAGGGAACATACAACTGAAACGTGCAATAAAAGTAGCTTTATGTCTAGACAACATAGCTGATGGGTGGGCTTAACTTGCAGATAAATTAGATTGAATTCCAAGCGTAAACATTAATAACAAGTTCAGCTTTACAAGGGCAGTACATAAGACAACAGGAAAAAGGAAGATGCATTCAATGCAAGCTCGTTTCTTTTTTGTTATTTTATTACAGTAACACATCTAGAAATGAATTTGTGTGAGAGGATCTCAGCTGTAACATGCGAGAAAAAAGACAATCCTCAACCTAACAGCCCTCCTGTATTTTCAGTCCATTGGACTATATGGCAGCACTGTTCAGCCCAGGCGTATGTGGATACAGCCACTTTCCAACTAGGAAGATCATCTGAGAGGAAAGAGGACTGGCTCCCTGAAATATACAACATCTCTACTTATTTTCTGTGAATGATGTGAAACAACGCTTTTACTCATGTAATCACACACTGTTTCTCAATATGACCCCCCCCCTCACATATTATAAAAGATTATAGAATAAAGTCTTGCAGGCAAGGAAACAGAGATTAAGTGATTTGAAATTTATAAAGGATGCATCTCAAAGATAGACAATTCAGATCCTGTAAGTTCCAGTTCACAGACACTAGGCATGTGCATGAGAATTTATGGGGGAGAAAAAAATTGCCAAAATTATGCTTTAAGTATACTTTTTTGAAAGCACTTGGCTGTTCAGAAAACACAGAGGGAAGAATACCTAAGTATCAGTATGATATAGATTGTACAACCAAAACTGCACTGAAAATATCAACAGTATTTCCTCAGAGTTCTGTCAGTTTTGGACCACTGATCTTCCTGAAGTTTTTGAAACTAGGAAGTTCATAGAAACAGAAAAGTCACAATCAAGTTTAAACTACAGCAAATACATGAATCATGCTACTGCTGAAGACCAGCAGATTTTTGCCTTACACATATGGACAAGCTATTTATAAATTTTCACTTCCCATCAGGCTCAGCATGATGTCAGCTTACAATAACAAGTTAATGTTAATGTTTTCCAGTAATTTCCACAGTGCCATTTAACTGCAAGTGCCCCCGCCAAGGTAAACTTAAGGGCAAGGAAAGGGCTAACTGCATAATCAGAGAGCAACGTTAATGAATTTTTCATCTCTGCTTTGAACATTTGGAATTCTACCTGCAATGTATTCGCCTTTTGTTCCCAAAGTTTAATCTCACTAGTCAGATGATTACATCTCCCCCAAATGGCTCAAGTATTCCTTCTGATTTTAATTAGTGACAATGCTTCATCGCCTTGTGGATTTTTTTCCCCAGACAAACAAGCATCCTACGCTATCGCAGCAAGTGCCAAGCTCAGAGCTATCAAACATTTTCCAAGCTTTAGTAAGATCATGCACTTTGCTTTACAGTCAGCAGCACCACAGCAGATGAAAGTTGCCTTTGTGAATTCACCAGTAACAGACAATATCCAAAATAAAGTGATGAAATTTCCTGGGGCTCTTCTCTTCGGAGGAATTAGAAGCTGATCAGAAAGATCTGTTCTTTATTGTTATTTTTCCTCCTTCTCTCTTCCACCTGCACGCAACTGATATGTGTTTTCGACATAAGGGAAAAAGGGAATGTCAACAGCAACAGTTTTTATGTCAGAAAATATTTCTTTGAAAAGCAAGTTCTTCCAACACTTTCCCTTACTCAAGACCACCTTCTCCAACATTTGCACATGTTTGCCTTTGATTTTGTTATTCCAGAGGAGTACAGCTGTCTCACTGTCTCTAAGAACAGCTTTTTAAAGCCACTTAACCTACTCTACTCAGCTTTGGATACTGAACTGCACAGAGATTGCTGTCTTCTGAACACCCTGGTGCCAGTGGCAAATGTTACCATGCCCACCACTTCTTCAACACCACATCCTGCTGCAGTTTGACAATTTCAAACATTCTACCCAGGTTTCTAATGAAAGCAAGCTCCCCATTCCCTTCAGCCACATCAATTAGGTTAGCAGAGGCCTAATATTTTAAAACTAACTTTCTAAAATTTCCAGTATTGAAATCGGAATATTTAAATTTATTTAAATAACCCCCAAATATTTAAATCTTATTTGCTTTTGCTGAAATGGCTCCAAGAGGACCACCAGCTGATTTGTGGCAGCTGCAACACCCAGCAGCCAGAGGACTAGTGACAATCAGCTGCATGTGGACTGCTGTGCACAAGCTGTTTGCAGAGCAGGAGCCTACACAAATCCTCTGGCGTTAGGGCCTCAAAACCGGCAATGAGAACAGCAACGAGAACAACAACCAGGCACCCGTTCCACTAAATGCCAAGGCTCAAGGGCAGTTCCACTAATTGGCTCAAGGCAGCTGAAAACCACCCTGCATCAGTGATGGACTATTAGGATACTGCATACCCTTTTTCATTCAAATAAACACCACACACAAGTGGTAAGAGTATCCCAATGGGTTCTTCCCTTTCCAACCAGTACCAATCTGGTCGTGCTTGTATTCACCCCCACCCACCACTCCACAGGCCATGTCCTGTCGCTTCTGCATTTTACCAGCAGCCACAATTGCAAAATCGCCCACTAAAATGAACAGTTTCTTCAGTTAACAGATTAAACACTTTATTTTACCGCCTCAAGGTAAACTAAACCAGAGTCTAGGGAGAGCTTGTGGTTTCAAGACACTTCACAGCCTGAATTTGCCAGAACAGAAGTGAGTGGAAGGCACCACTACCCTCACTCATGTTTGCAGTACTTTGTCCATAATCTCTGATACAAAGCAGCTAAGAGATGCCACACACTGAAGGGCTCCTCATCACACAGATCTTGTGCGCATCTCCCTTATCACCATTTTTATAGAGGCATCTATTCCATACCCTGTCCTCAATCCTGATCACAAAGTATCCACTGGTTTTAAACAGATCATGCTGGGGATTGACGGTTTGTGTTGAAGAATCATCCCCTAAGTTGCGTATTTTTGGGGTTTTAGGCAGTAAAATTTACTACAGAGCTAAAACTACAATAAAGCACATATGAACCATATGAAGTATGGTTCATATGTGCTTTATTGTAGTTTTAGTCAACCATATGAAATATGACTGCTTCAAATAAACTCAAACGCTAAAAATATTTCAATTTGGCAAAAAAAGACAACAAAAGGAACCAGGAAAAACATGTCAGAAGTTAGGGAATCCACAGAGGTAGTTTGAAAGTCTACTGAAATTCCACAAAATTCCATTGTTTAACTGCACTTGGAAAAACAAAATAAGTTTATTCAAAACCAAGTTCCTTCTTCCCCTCTCCAAACACTTTTATGCATTTTCTGTACACTTGATCAGTCTTGTTGGTTTTACAATAAATTAAAAATTACCAACCAGCTGCAAAAGGGCAGCCCACATATTTATAAATTTATATAATTATAAATAATGTAATTTTTATAACTTATATTATATATTATATATATTATTTAACTTGATGCTAAGTAGGATGAGTTCTCTTCTAGTTACAGATAATAACAGAGTAAAAGCTCCTCATTTAACAAGTTAAAAGGTGAAAATAAAATACTTACTGGTGATATTACAGTTTTCACTATGTAAACCTGTGAAGAGATGCCCTACAGACAACATTGTTTACAATACAGTAGCAGTGCTATGAATGTTTTGTATTATAAACCATGAAAGAAATTAAAAAATTCCTCAAATTTATCACCTGTGTTTTAGTTACTGTACAAACTGTGAAAATTTTGTACTTATCACCCAAAATAAGCCAATTTTATTCACAAGAAACCAGGCTAATTAAAGAAAATTACCCAAATCAAGTTTGTCTAATTCAGTTCTGTGACAACACTTCCTGCTCACAGCACAACTGAATAGCATCATCCAGGTTCACCTCCAAAATGCTTTATGCTTCTAGAATTGCAGCGCTGCAACTGTTTTGAGGATTTTTGTGGTGCATAATCATGGTGCTGTAATTCTATTAAACAAAGTTGTCTGTGTAAAACCCCAGGGAATTTTTACATAGATAACCCCATTATAAGCCTTGTTCATGACTGAATATAAAAATATACTACTGACTCCCAACTTCTAAGCCTTTCTTCCTGTTGTTCTATCCAATCTTTATAAATATCACTGATATAAAACTGAATTAAAATGAATTAAAAGATAACATGCGGATGGAACATTAATTCCTCTGAAAGGAAAAGGTTGATGGAAAAACATTAGCAAGACTCAACTAGTCAAAGAGTTGATGGAAGAAAGTGTTAAAGGCTGTAAAAACATCTCCCTTTCTGAGGAAACCTAATACCCTACTGGACTCAGAGTAAAAAACTCAAGGAGTTACTGCTCTAACAATTTGAGAGCTGGACATGATAAATTTAGGAACATTTGCAACTTGGCTTAGGAAATATTTAAGATGAGATCATTTATTTAGACCATGTGATCACAGAACTTGAAAAATTCAACTTTACAGGAGATTAACTTCTTCTTCAACTATTCACAAAGTACCACAACTGAAAACAGCTTTAAATGTCATTAGAGCTATTAACTCTTGTGTCGAGTTGGATTAAATGACAATGCCATATATTCAATGTATATGTCTGAAAGACAATTTTTTTTCTTCTCTATAAGCACAGTAGGGCTTTTCAGAAAAACAAAAAAATATGAAAATGAAACAACTCTAAGAGCTACATTACTTTGCAGTTATTTTTCCTTACTTAATACTGCCTCTACCACTTCTACTGACACTTCCTATTTTTTAGAGAAAACAATATTCTCCTTTTAATGCTAAAGGCAGTGTGATGTTTCAAAGACAGTACTTTTTTCCTCACCAGTGATCACTGTGAGTACAGTGACACAGTGGTGTACCAAGAGGCCATATTGTGTATATTTCAAAACCAGTTAAAATAAAAAGTTCATTTTTGCTTTCATAAGGTTTTTTTCACTTACAACAACTGAAGATGCTTGATGCTGCACTATAATTTTTAAATGCTTCTAATTATTGTATAGTAATCTAAGAGAAATAACTACAGTCAACCTTACTCCCTCCTTAGTTCCTAATATCTATGAACTTATTTTATTTTGATTAATTTTAAAATAATAGCTTACAGTATGATAATTCAGAAATATAAACTATTGTCTCAAACTGGCAAAGTAAAAAAAAAGTGTTTCTATTGCTGGAAGCCCTTGATGCATTTCATTCCATTTATGGCCACTTTTAATATTAGTAGCACCATGGAGGTTTGAAATCCTACATGCTCTACAAGGCTTCCATAAGAAAGTGGTACCTCGAGGTGATTACACCAAGTCCCTTCCTTTCGAAATGCTTCAGGATTTTCGATGGGCTGCAGTTTTATGCTGCAAGACAGGATACAAAAACAGAACATATGTTTATATTTTTATTAGATGTTACATCAGGAAATGAAGTCTAACAAAAAATCTGGCAACAGGGTGTATATGTGAAGTCTTTTAGAGTGTTACTATATCCATCTCTACATCTTCCTGAGACTTTTTTTGGAAGTGGGTAGTATTTACTAGATGGGGAAAACAGGAGAATCACCAGAGCACACACATCTTTATGCATATATTACTTATTTTTCGATTAACATAAAAACCTAACAAGTATTAAGCATGTAGTACATTTCACATAACATACTGAAAATGTGATTTAATCTTTCTTCTTTGTCTTGAGCTGGTTTGGGTTCAAAAGTGACTTCATCCCAAAGAGCGAAGGCACTACCTGGTTATTTCTTACAGCACAAAATAACTCAATAGGTACAAAAATCAAGCATGCACTCAAGCATGGCTCCACCTATATTTTCTGGGGGAAAAAAAAGTATTTTTTTTTACATTTACATAAAAAAAAATTTACTTTACATTTCCTGTTCTATTTGTCAGCAGGATCTGTTTCACCAATGAAACAAGATGGACAGAAACTTGGAAGAATAAACAGAAGACTTTCTGCACTTTACAAATCTGAGATGAGCACATAACAGGCGTTTTGTTTGCTATAGAAGAGTTTTGTAGGGAGTGAGAGAAGTTGGTTTTTCCTACCTTAATTTTTTTTCTCTTTTAAGATATAAATTTAATATTATAAATCTAAACAAATGCATGCATTTGGATGGGTGAAAGGAAGAAAAGGTGCTAAGAGAATTCAATCATACTCCAGTAAAACTTGGTATGAATTACAAATGATCAGTATCTTCCATTTATGTCAGATGTTTTAGTGTTGAATTCGTGATTTCTCGAAGTGAAAAGGAAGGTTTAATATTGTTGATGCATTTGCACCAAAAGAGGATGAATCAGATTTTCAAAATTTGAAGTTTTCCCAATACACACTTTGTCACAAAGACCTTTCTGCAGCTTTTAAAATACCTGTGTATATTTGAGGGGGAAAAAAATAATTATTGCTTGTTTTTCACAATAAAAACAGTCCAGAATGAACAACTACAATCTGCAGAAGTTACCTGCCAAATAGAGATTGAGATATTCATTGCAGGTGTGAAGATGTACTGAATCTGAAGTTTACAATTCTGAATAAAATCAATATATAGATACATTTGGCCTGCATTTCAGACAGCATGGTAATTACTCCAGTGCAACAAGCAACAAAATACGACAGCAGCTATTCTGTAAGAGAGGATGAGGTCCAAAGCAGAGATAAAAAGGAGCAAGCATCTGAAAGAAGAGCTAGTGGGAGGGAGTTGATAGTGAGGGTGCCAGAGGAAACAGGGTAGAGATAACAGAGACACAAGCTTGAGAAGGAACTAGGGAGGCCAGAATAGAAGCACCTGCTGTTTATCATTCCCTCAGAAGCCTTATTAATTCTTTGACTGCTTAAAGCTGTAAGGGAGGTTTCCATACTCTCAAACATCAAGGAGACTCTGATGATCCAAAAACAACTGGCACCTTTTATGAAGCAGAGATAAGGAGGGATCTTGACAGGTGATAAATTTAAAAGCATCCCTCACCCTCTCAGCATCTCCCCTTGCTCTCTTCTGCAGTTAGACCACGCCTAGGCTGTTTCCAGCACCTAAGGAAGGCTCTGCAGGGTACTACAAGTTCAAGAGCTGCCTGCAGCTCCACTGGAAGCCACATTTTTCATCACCCAACTTGGAATCCACATTTTTATCACTTCTGGCCTTGCAGCAGAACCATCCCCAAGAGTCACATTATGTTCTTGAGTGCATTGTCGAAATGCTTCCTGAACTCTTGTCAGGCTGCTGCTGTGACCATTCTCTGGGGAGTCTGTTCCAGTGCCTGGCTACACACTCTGCTGTTTTCCTGGTATCCAACTGAAACCTCTCCCAACAGCTGCATACTGTTTCCTTGATTCCGGGTCACATGAGTAGAGGCCATTACCTGCTCCTCTCCTCTTCCCCTCACAAGGAAGTTGCACACTGCAATGAGGTCTCCCCTCTGTCTCCTCTTCCCCAGGCTGAACAGGCCAAGTGACCTCAGCTGCTCCTCATACTGCTTCCCCTCAAGGCCCTCCATCAACCTCATGGACCTCCTCTGGACACACCCTAATAGTTTTTCGTGTCTCTCTTATATTGTGGCACCCAGAACTGCTCCCAGCACTCAAGGTGAGGCTGCCCCAGTGCAGAGCAGAGCAGAAGAATCCCCTCCCTTGCCCAGCTGCCACGCTGTGCCTGATGCCACCCGGGACAGGGCTGGTCCTCCTGGCTGCCAGGGCACTGCTGGCTCACATTCACCTTGTCACTGACCAGGACCTCCAGGTCCCTTTCCATGGAGCTCTTCTCCAACTTCTCGTTTCCCAACCTATACGCACAACCAGGGCTGCCCTGTCCCAAGTGCAGAATTTGGCACTTGTCCTTGTTAAACTCCACAGGGCTGGTGGTTGCCCATCTAATTTGCTGAGGTCTCTCTTCAGGGCCTCTCTGCCCCCAAGGAAGTTCACAGCTCCTCCCGGTTTCGTGTCACTGGCTTTTAGTTGAGGGTTTTAGCAGAAATGCCCCAGAACTGGAAGGGTGCTGTACCAAACAGTGGAAAACAAACTGTGCTTCAGTAGAGCTTTGCTCCCCACACTGCCCCTGACCGACAAGCAAAACGTGCAGACAGACCTTTAGAGAGAGGCACCACTCCTGCTCCTCCAAATAAACTCTCCACCACTAGGTACAACCATAACACAGCTTTCTCCTTTTTAACCGTACACACACACAAACTTTCTGTCCCATGTACTTTCTTTATGTCTGTCACATTTCTGTACAACCCTTCCTAGCCCTGGATATCTGTTTACAGTTCTTTTCTGGCCTATGCATAAACAGCACTGGAGGAACAAAACCAGAGGAACACATTTACAGAGCATGGTCAAGTTCAAATTCAGTCATTTAGAGCCTCAGTAAAAAAACCACACTTTAAGTCAAACAGCCATGTGAAAAAATATTCCTAGAAAATTTTAGCACAACAATAACTACTTCAAAAATGCTGGTATTTTAAAATACTTAAATATGTAAAGGCAAGAAAAACCAGTAGTAAGAAACACTACTGCAAGAACTGCCTGTGACATACAAACATTTAAAAAAAACAAAGCAATTAACATAAAAAAAGTATGTTAAGGCAGAGAAAGCACACTATGTGATTTGATGCATTAACACTCTTGATATCCGTTTTCACACACTGGAAAAGTGTCTTTTTCTTGTTTTGGTTTATTTTGTCTCACTTCCTTAGATTTCCAGGTTTTTCCTCCTTTCTTCTTTTCAATTTTTTTGCTTCTCTATTCAAGATTCTTGCACCCTGGTCTTCAACACTGCTGAGTCCCTACTGAGTAGTTACCCACTTACAAACACTCATCCCTCTTCATTTAGTTCTCCCACCCAGTGTTCTTTTGAAAGCCCATTTTCCCAGCTTTCTCTTCCTTTCATGGAGGACATTCCTTTCGTAAACAGACTGAGAGAGCTTCCAAAACCACAGAAGGCACCTTCCCCTATTTCTCACTATAGCCTGAACTTCTGAAAACACAGAGAATAGTAAAAAGGTCTCACTGTATGTAAGTATTTTTCATACATCCTCAAACAGTCAGAACTTATCATGGATGGGTATTTTTAAAATTATATCCAGAAAGTACATTCAGGATTGTCTTTCTTTTGGCTCTGAGAGTTTTAAAGACATGGTTCCTAGATCAAAAGGAAGGGAAAAAAAAAAATCCTATGCGGGTTGGATGGAAAACACATTTTTGGAGATGAAAAATGAACTCCATGGAGTACTAAATTAATCCACTGCACCACCTAGGAGAATATTATATCTTTGGTAAGCTTTACAAGTTTCAACTTTTCCCTTCCCAACTGTAAAAACATCCTCTGCCAGTGACAGAGTGATAGGATTGCTTTCCTGACTAATCATGAGGGATACTTATAGATTCATAATACAAAACAGGTGCAAGAAATATGCACAGAACAGAACACTTGAAAATTCAGACTTCACAACAGTTCAATTGTTGTTCTGGGAGGTCTAAATCAAATTACTCAGCCAGTGCCTAGAGTAGTTCAACTCTCTTCAGGAAGACTTCAGTAATGAAAAGTAAAACACTGTGCTGACAGTTATTTGTTTCTCACATGTCCATCATTTAAAGGCAAAATAATGTGTCCACTGTGAAAACTGTACCTATAAAGAGGATTTCTCTTTGTTAACACAACACCTAATCAAAGATGTTTTATATAACCACATTCATACATAGCGTTTTCATTCACTGCACGATTATCCACAAACACAACTAGAGATGCCAGATTGTATGGATGTATGGATGGCTGTAACTGAACACCAGGCAGGGTACCTCAAATGGCCACACACACACATACAGGCACCCAAAACCTCTGCTAGCAAGGTTACAGGAGCTTTTATTCATATAGGAGTGGAACTAGGAGTGCACTAGAACAGGAAGGCCAAAACATTTGCAAAGCAACTGCTTACCATAACCAGAGTAACAAGTATCAAAATCTAGGATATGGGAGAGAGGGAAGCTGTGCATCCATCAAGGCATCCCTGTACAGAGGGTGCAACTGGCATGCTCTCCCTGGCACAACTCAAAATAATCATTATTATAGTTACCTCTCAACTAAAACAGCAGTTGTTTTCACTGACTGATGAATGTTGCTCATTCTGTACTAAACCATGCTTTTTTTTTTTTTTTTAACTAGAAATATGTGACCCCACAAGATTTGCAACAACAGCATCCTTGCATATCCTTAGCTGCTGTAGGAAGGAACTCCATAATGATGCAAAAACTGAAAAGACACAGTAAGTTTTAAGAGTTGTGTACATCTATGGCCTTTTGAAAAGTAGTGACATGTCTTAGGAAGTCAGAGACAATATTTGGGAGCATTACTAATTACAGTTAAAGCAACTTCAAAGCAATGTACAACTAGCAGGGCTGCCGAGTCAATCAGTAGGATTATGTGTCTTTTTCTCGGTTTGTTTTTTTCTAATTAGAAAAACAGCTGAAAGAAAACCTCTGGCAAAATCTTATCAATGACTCTCTTTCAGAGACTGCCTCCTCCCATTCCTGGAACTCAGCTGCATTTCTGTTACATTCATAGATACAAATCTCATTCTCAAATGCTTACTGCCTCCTTATAACAGTCAATCCAAATTTACAACATAAAGAAATGAGACAACTGTTCTGTTATTGCCAGCTCCATATAAGTGAATGTTTCCAACTTGACATCAGTATTTCTTTTCTGTTTGTACTAATCTTAAAAGTAAGCCTTATCTTGAGCACTAAAAACAGAGGTTAGAAAAGAAACAGCTGAAAGGAAGTTTCACTGGAAAACATTTAATTTTAGCAGGTTTATTTCTTTGATCAGTAGATAATGTAGTGTTTGTTTACTATATTGAGTTTTTATAAGCCAACATTGAACTGCTACACTTCAAACTTTACTGCCAAGACAAATAAAATGTAATTCACCATAGACAATGTTTCTAGGCTACTGAATAAAGCCAAGTAAACAATACACTACTTCCCCATTCATTCTCTCAGAATCTAGAGATCCTCTGTCTTCAAAACAAAGCAAGAAAAAAATAGGGTCACTGACAACACTGCTCCTAATTCACATTAAGGACTTTTAGGTGAAACTAATAAATAGTAGACTTCTCTCTCTTACCCAGCAACAAGGACCAGCATCCAAGAATGACCTTCAAAATGTATTTTGACTTGTCTCCTCATTCTCACACCCTAGTCACTGGAGTCTGGGGTTTTATTACCTATTCAGTCCAATAAAAGGAAGGTCCAGTGACTGCTTGTGAGTTCTCCTTCATGCATCATTCTTCCCTGCTTTATTTTCAAATTATTTAAACTGCATTTAGTCCTCTGAGTAAGTATTCAAGTATTAAACTCATAAAACACAAGAGTGATCACAATCTGAAATACCCAAAGCCTGACCTTCCTTTGGAGCTATTTCAGCTGAAATCCTCCTCCTGTCAAAGGAAGGAAAGAGGCATCTGCATTCATTAGGCAGACTCTACTTTCATTACTTTCATCAACAACAACCTGTCTTAATACTACTCTGCCAGATAATTAAACTGCCTAACATACTGATGTTTTCATCATGAATTGCTGCTTTTCATCAGTACAGCCATGTACTGAATTTTTATCTTCCAAAAAGTCACATCCACACATCTCTGATTCAAAAGTGCTGGAAGCTGAGACAGCACATGCACGTTTCTCCAGCTGCTTCACCTGCCTTACTCTTTTTCCTAGGCTTGTGCTATCAGTCCCTGCTGGAGAGAGCACCCTGCCTCAGATAAATCTTTACATGACCCAGTGCGGCTGTTGTAAGGTTGTGTTCTTGTCCTGATTTTCTTGCTGCTCTAATGAAGGCTTCAACCATCCTTTAAATCAATTCTTCCATCTTTCATTCATTTCTTGCAGATCTCCATTAAGATTTAAACAATCAGCATATCCCAAGAGCTGATACAGATAATTTAAAGTTCTACCATTGTACAAACCTTGATGTATTCAATAAACTCCAGAAATAAAAAATAAAAAAAAATAGTACATGACTTTCACAGTATTCAAGGCCAGGCAAGACGGGTCTCTGAGCAACCGAGAAGGTTGTAGGAGAAGGTGGCCCAGACAAGGACAGGGGGGTTGGAACCTGATCTTTAAGTCTATTCCAACCCAAACAATTCCATGATTCTATAGTAAAAATCCTGTACAGAAAAACACACCATGCAACCACGCAAGTGTTTTAATCATATTTTTTAATACGAGAGCTCTAGATTCTTTCATTTTAAAGAATTTTCAGAGAGATGGGTCTAGTTCTATAAGATACTGCTATTCCCTGAAAAGTAACTGCCAACTTCTTGACCCAATGAAGTCAGTAGGAAGTTGAATTTTTAAAATTAATGTTAAATAATGTAAAGAGTTATGAAGCCAAATATCTCCTATAAGTCTAATTTCTGTCACATGCAACTGAGTCAATGTGACTCATGCCGTTCTTTAGATTTGAGATGACAGTGTTGCTTGTTTCAAAAACTAAACAAAAAAGGTTCAAAACCTCAGAACAACATTCCTTGCACAAGACTTCGCATTCATATGCCTAAGAGAACTGTTTGAATTAGTGATCACAAAAAACCAAGCAAACAAGGAAAAAGCAACCCCCACACACACAAACACACACTTCTTTGAACCAGCTGTCTGTTCTAACACCACAGAATTTTTTGTGGATAAAAATTAAGTTTGGAGAAAGTTTGAATATTAAGCGTAACAATTTGTGATGAGCTGATCGCTGACGCTCAAAACAACAGTAAGTGAATTTCCATTTTTATCTTCATGAAGTTTTAACCCTGTACCAAAGCATAACAAATTATCCATTTCATCTGCCAGTTATATTTTGTATGTCTTTAAGAACAGATCCCCAGAGAGAAGGAATACAGTTTTTCTCTTGCAATGCAAAACACTGGCATATGCTCAGGGAACAAATCTCAGGATAGATCAGTAGGAGTGACAACGTAACAGCAATAAGTGGGAAGATGGCAGTGAGAACAAGAGAAGCTACCAGCCAGGCCTCAGATGAGAAAATGGGGGATAGAAAGAAATGTTCCTAGGGACCACAGCAGAGCAAGCAGAATTTCTGTGACTTTTGATTTACAGCAGTGACCACAACAGTCACAACAGGAAGAATCCACCTTCATAACAGAGAAGCAGTGGATTTTTTTAAAAATTTTATTCTATGTAGTTATTTGATTGCTTGTACAAAGCACCACCAAAAATGTAAATACTCATCATGACCAAAGAGATTCCAGATAGAAATTGTTCTTTAATGATATGTGCAACCTATCATTAGAACCTATCATTCTATCAAAAGCTTTATCTTGGACTGTGCAATCCATCTCCTGGTGGAGGCAGTGAATGGGGGCACACAAAGTCATGTAGTTCCCTCCATATATAAGCAGCAAGTGATGAGGGAGAAATCACTGAATCCTCCTTCCTCCTAATCCATGCCCAAAAAACACCAAAGAGAAGGCAAAAAGCTGTTCAAACAGAATGACCAAATAAGAGAAGCAAACTTTTTTGTACTGGTTTGTATCCCAATGTCAAGCTAGACACCGTCAGCATGTAGAAAGTAAGGCAGCACCTTCAACATTTCAGAACAAGGCACAGACAAGTTAACGAAAACACAATGTCTCTTTTAGTAACTTTCATTGACCTAATCCCCTGTGTGTTCTGAAAATACGTAACTGTAGGCTTGCCAAAGTGAATGTGAAGATCAAACTGATAAAACACAAGATAATGAGTCAATTGATGGGCAGATCCATTCATTTGAAAAAGAAATAAACCTTAACAGTAATTACATCTGCTCATGATTAATGGCAGCTGCCCAATGGAGTCTTCTTGATCTGAACAGTATGTAAGGGTATATACATTCTCACTGGAGTACAGATTTAGTATACAAATGTGAAAAAGACTTTTGGAAACTAGTGAGTGCAGAACTGTGACTGAAAGCTCTAGTCATATTTTTGCTATTCTGCTGTACTGAAAAACAACTGGATTCTCCATCTATGAACATCACACAGGCTTCAAAATCCAGCATCAGTCACGAGAATCAGTCATGTTAACTGATTCTCTCAAGATAAAAACAAAAGCTGAAGTCTAACATCTGCTTTCCTTGGCAAACCAATCTGAAAGTTTATGCATTCGGGAGGGTTTTTTAATAATCATAAATAACCCATAATCAGATGAATTACAGGTGCTGCCTTGTTTTCTGTACAAATCTTTTATAGGGTCTCTGTAACTTTTCTTCACTTCGAAGCACTCAAAGGAAGGGTTTAAAGAATCAGAGGAATTAAAAGGTCTGTGTGTAGATGCAGTCTGTGACCTTGCTGGGATCACAGAGACAAGATACAACAGCTGACATGTTTGGGGTAATGCAATGGAGGGATACAGGTTCTTTAGGAAGGACAGGTAGGGAAGATGAGATGATGGGGGTTGACCTCTGCATGGCAGAAGAACTGGAATGAACAGAGCTTTGCCTGAGATGGACGATGATCTGGGAGCTGACAGCTAAGGACACTGCAGGGGGTGTCTGCTACAAGCTGCAAAAAAACAGGCAGAACAAGTGGACAAGGGCTTCTACAGACAGCTGGAAACAGCCTTGTGTCACCAGGCCCTGCTCCTCATGGGGGGCTTCAACCACCCTGGCAGCTGCTGGTTGCCCAACACAGCGCTGCATAAGCAACCCAGAGGCCTCCGAGAGAGCACTGAGGACAACACCCTGATAAAAGCAGCAGAGGAAACAAGGAGAGGAGCTCTGCTGGAACTCAATCACAGCCAAGGAATGACTGATTGAGGATGTGAAGGTAAAAGGCAGCCTTGCCTAGTTCATTCTGAATTTCTCAATTTTTCTGGAAAGATGGAATATATACTGCAGAAATTCCAATCCCAAAGAGGCAGAAGGTCAAAAAAACATTTGATCATCTGATAAGGAAACCTCACAAACTTCCCAAATATTTCTAAGTTCCTTGGCAACTGCCAAAAGTCAGAAAGATTCACAAAGTCTTCCCTAGTCAAAATTTGATACTCTTCCAGAAGTCTCTACATAAAGCTCTGGATGAGCTCTTCCTTTCAGCTGATCAGCTAAAAAGACTGTATCTTAAAACAAAACAAGCCAGAGATGTTTCATTATTCAAGAAAGCTAGTACAAAATTTCTGCATTTTCTTGTGAATTAGAAACTTAATTTCCTTCCCCCAGCCCATGCCAATTTGGATTATGGAGGAAAGCAGAAACAGTACTCATAAATATTAAGCATAGAAAAGATTTTTCAGTTGCCTTATTCAAATCAGTGCATTTGCTTGTGATGCAGAACTGCTTCTTGAAGAATATCATCAGCTCCCCAAGTGATACAGAACAGCAGCACCCCTCTTAGATAATTCTTGAAAAGAATTTTATTCTGTAAAACCTGTAAAGCATAACATTATTTTATCCTCATGGACATTCATATTCCTATGCAAATTGAGCCACAGTTAAAATACTATGGGGAAAAAGACGTGTTTTCACATAATGCAGAGGTCTGAAGTTAAACACAACACATCTACATCCACTGTCAAGAAAAACACTTCTTGGCAATCTCAGCATTTTGAAAATCAAGCCATGTCTGGGACAAGCACTACATGCTGAACTGTTTTTGAATGATCTTTCTATAAATTAACATTTGGCTTGCACCAGATGAAGTGATTACATAACTCTGAAACATAAGTGAAATATACCTTCACGATTTACTACATCTGGCACTGCCATGTAATTCTGAATAATTCCAGCCTTCCTTTTCAGAACTTGACAGTATATGAACACTGAAATAAACTCAAGCAATGAAACTTAGCTTCTCATGTGACTGAACAAATGAAATTACTGAATTTTGTTTCCATAAGATATTGGCCTTGTATTGCTGGAAAAATGTATATTTTATTGAGTTTTGTACAGACTTGCTTTTTTTAGTAGAGAGTTTTGTTTTGGTTTTAAATCCAGGAGGATGATAAATCCTCCACTGTGTCATGGAAAAGCAGTGAAAACAGTTTTGAACACTGCCAGATAACCATCTCTTCAAATAAGCTGCCTGAGAAACAGTGCTTTAACCAACAGTCCACATAATAGAATTTTCTACATTTCAGTAAGCCTTACCAGCAGATTTGCAAGTCCCAATTAACACCGATAAAAAGAAAACAAACCAGGCATCCAGCAACCCCTAAAAAGTCACAATACTTTCCTCTTTGTACTGCTTACCAGAGGTGCAAGCTAACTACAGGTTGAACTACCTGACATTGGTAATTTGGAGTTAAACCACCACTGCCTTGCCTTCATTTTCTGCATATCTTTACCACCCTACAGTATTCCTCCTGAATGTTTCCTTTTTTTAAACTAGCAACAGATAGTTGCCATACATGTCATCCATACACTAAATTAAATTAAGCATTAAATAAAGATTTTGACCACCCTTGATTCGTAAGCAGTAACAGCGAAGCCCAAGACAAACGTGAGAAACCAAACCACTGAACTGTTACGGTACAACTGACATTTCTGGAAGAATATCATTCTCTGACAGCACTGGTCTGTCCCAAACTGTGTACTGTTTGTGCAGTACAAATTGCAGCAGTAGCTCCTAGTAGCTGCTCAAAACAGATGAAAAATCAGCTTAAAGCTCTGGGAATACCCCTCCACCTCATGTGGAAAGCTCCCTACACCTATGCATAAGATCTTGTTAGCAACACTGAATTAAAAACTAGATCATCCTTTGGGCTCTTTCACATCCACCCTCCGGTATTATTTTTATTAACATTTTTTTCCAGGTAATTGAAAAGAAGGAAATTAACTCTATACACTACTGGCAGTTCACACCCGCATGAGTAGAGTTATAATTATTTTGGATTGAGAAAGCATTTCATTCTCACTATTGGAACAACCCCCTCTTCCTAACACTTCAGCATCTGTGACACAGCAGGGCTGCACAGCTAATTTGAGGATGGCCATCTCCCCCTTCCCACACAGACACAGCAGCTCACGGGTCCAATCAGTTGCATGGATCAGGTGCACCGACTGCTTTTCAGAGCAGGAGCCCACCCCACACCCTGCAAAACCCTTCACTGTGACCAACCAACATCCAAATCCAGATTCAACTGCCTGAAACCCTTTACAGGTAAAGTTGACATTAACACCCCTAGAGGGACTTCAGTCATTTCCTAGATTTCCTGAAAGTCTTGATTTTAAATGGAAATAATATGCTGGAAAAGGTACAATTAAAGACCAAACCAAAACAACCATATACACTCCAGCACACACCTTACAGTGGGAACATGTACCTAGAAAGCCAGCCAACTAAGACCAAGAGAGCTGACAATACTGCTTTGCTGGAGGGGTGCTTGTGAAAAACAGGCAATAAAAATCAGTAACTTATTACCATGATAGCTTAAAAATGAAACACAGTGAACTGACTGTCATAAACCAGGGGAATGATATATGGAGAATGAAGAAACTTCTGATAAACGAGCTGTTCTCCAGAATATTTTCAGAGGACAACAGTATAAAGTTTATCACAACTCGTACAGCACACTGACAGGAAGCTGTTGGTGTAGCAGGAAAAGCAAATGAAGTAATAAATAATTATGTGGGTAAGTAGCAAGTCTGAATATATATATACAATGCTATTGGTGCACAGAGTTCAGTTTGGCCTCAGATTTGCTCAGCCATTTTGGGCAAGTCACACAGATCTCTGTAAATACATTCAGACAGGGATATTTGCTCTTAAAGCACTTTAATCTCTGGAGATGAAACATTATATGAAATGTAAGTGTTACTACTTACAGTTTACTGCCTTCAAATGACAGCTGAAATGTGCATTCCATATTTATCATCTGACAGAATAAACTCAAAAACAGTCTTCATGTATGTTTTGACAACATGTAAATGTTAAGCACAACTCACGGTATGTTATCTGGCTGTCAAGTATGACCAAAAATTCTTTTAAAAAGCCCTACAATAAAAAAAAAAACAACAAGAAAACAAAAAACAAAAACCTCACAAAACAAAACCAAATCAGTGCAAAACAAGCTCCCCAAGCTTACTTGCAGCAGGGTCCCGTGAACACTGTTCTGTCGCATGCCACGAGTGACGGAGTCTGGGAGCCCCCGCAGCAGGGCCAGCACCGTGGGTGGGACTTGGTTGGCCACAACGAACGGAACGAGGGCCCGGCCGGACATCTCGCGGCAGCGGTACACGGGGGAGTGCCCGCACCTGGAAAAGGGAGAGGTACCTGTTACCTGCCACGCTGCAATCCACTGCGCTGCCCGAAGCCGAGCAAAGGGTAACGCCATGAAAACTAAAACACACTGCTCACAAATCCAATATGCGGTCTTCTCAGCAGTGAGAGGTAAGTCACACTACAGCTATGCCAGAGGACTTGGTTTCATTCACAAGTTCTGGCGTTCACGTAAATGAAAAAATAAAAAGGAAATAATGCAATTATGCCATTAAACAGGTAAGTATATAGTCCTGTAGCATCTTTCTGGATGTTTATGTTACTTACTTATCACATTCAAATGTATTATGAGTCTGACTTAAACTGTTAGCTCTATTAGTTAATGTTAGTTGTTAATCAGATGTTTCCAGGAGAACACAACATGGTGTCTACTGAATTTTGGGCCAAATCTCCCACTGGTTTTTAGAAGACATTTAAAGGCAGGAAATAAAAGACAAATTGGAAAACAACTTGCCATTATTTATAATTAGTATCTGAAAAAACCCAACTTTTTATTTAAAATTAACTAAGATGCAAGACTCTATATAAAGCAAAACACCAAAAAGAATCTTTTATCTTTTAGTGCTATTAAGGTTTTGACGACTGGCTGTAGGTTTCTGAAAACACATACAGAATGAGCTAACAATAACACATGAACCAGTCATATACTACTTCAGTAACATATACTGAATCGACATGAGTAAGAGTCCTTAATCATCTAAGTAATTAGATGATTAAAACGTTCAAAAGGTTAGGCTAAGTCTTTCAAAGCCTGCAATTCTTGCATGTGTCAATTTTGGTAATGCAGATACAATTCAGTCACCCAGAAAACTACTACAGGGCTTAGACATAAAAGGTCAAATGTCTTAGGTGATGGAAATTGCAGTACAGCTGAAGTTACGCTCTGGTATCTCCCAGATGATTGTGATGACTCGAGAAATGGCCTTCCCTACTCTAATACTCTAACCCCTTTCCTGAACTGCTTCCTGTGTCTTTTCACCTTACACAATCCCACGTAGATGAGATTATCCCCTGCCAAAATGATTTTGATCTCTGCTGAAAAAAAACACCAAAAAACCCTGCAGTGTCATGCCTACATATTTAAAAATTAAAAGCAATTAAAAAGTACTCTAAATTTTCAACTATCTGTAGCAAACTTAAATCAAAGTAGTAGTTTACTTTAGCTCACATGAAAGAAATACAGAGAACAGGTTCCATCTTGAACCAGCAACCAAAGTAATAAGGTTTCAAACACTAAGAAACTAAACAGTCTTAACTGAAATAGATATACTATGCCATGGCATGCCTGAAAGACACAGATCTCCTTCAGTGGAACTAGAGAGCAACTACCCCTGGAACAACAGGTTTGCGAGGCAATTTTCACCCTTGCAAATAAGCATGTATGTTCTATTATGATTTTTACAAAGACCATCTTTACATTTCCTTTTCACAGACTGGCCATCCTTCACAACAGGATGCTAAAGCAGAACAGTTACAATTAGAAGCTCTGCCATAAGGAAAAGCTTCAATCCTGTATTGACAAGGTGCAAGAAGTTCAGTTTGGCTGTTCCTATAAGAACTTCCTTTTTTTTTTAAAACAAAAAACATTTTAATTCCACTTCACAGTAAACTGAAACCTAAGAAGTGATTGTCTGCAACTATTCTTTCAGCTCTGCTGAACCACATTTTCTTAATTTTGTTTATGACCTTTTACAGATCGCAAGGAATCTGACATGTTTTCACAGGAGGAGTGGAAAATGGGTAAAATTCCAGGGTTTCCTCTTGTGCTTTCCAACACTACATGCTTAAAAAGGGATTTTTTTTCCTCAAACACAATGCAATGAATTACTACATATTTTTAAATAACCTGCCTTTAACTTTTTTGTCTTGTAAAAACATCAAAGACTTGTAACACACGCACCTACATATATGGAGATACAGTATTTAAGTACATGCCAAATTTTGTTCCACTCTATTATTTCATCAAATCTATTATGAAAATAGAAGTGACCACTCTATATTTAGAAAGAAGAAAATAGTTTCACGTTACAAGCAAAATTTTCTCAGCTGCCTTAAATCCTCCTGCAGAGCAACCACACAGGTGTCCTGTCATGGAGAACTCCCCCAGGATGCCGTGGACCCGGCTCTGCAACCTTCTGTGCCTGAGGGAAATGCAATCCCACAGCTCCTACCTGCCCAAAGGGCACCCCAGCCACCAGCCTGCCACTGTCCTACACACCTGCTGCACATTCCTGCACACTTCCCACACTCCAGGCTGCCACACAGGGCGCTCACAGGGACTCACACCTTAGTGGGAACCCTGTGAACAGCAGGCCTATGAAGTCCATACCAAGGAACAAAAGCATCACAGAAGTTTAGGAACAATAAAGTATCTGCTTTATAGGAATATATATGAGAACACATGGAAGGTATTTCACATCAACAAATAGCTTCCCAGATCTGAGTGTGGTTAAGATTCCTGCTGTTCCTTCTCATTCTAAAATATTTATTTATTTTTAGACCTAACACTCAAAGAAAATCAGTTGTTTCCAATCTCCACCCCCCCAAGCAAGAAACAGCACTGATAATATTTCAAAAATACTCCTTTCACAATGCATATGCCAGATGTCATGCCAAGTCACCACTAGTGACCTATCCCTGAACTTTTGCATACCCTGAAGGCACATAGGTATACATTTCTCATGTTCTGAAAGCACTTGGCTTCATTCCTGAATCATGCAAGAAGTTTGCCAGGAGAATGTCAAAACATACACTAGTTTCTCCATCCTCTAGCAGCACCCTAGAACAGAGAATTTTCATTTTTACTGGATCCCACTTATATTTAACCTTTCATCTGTAAATAACACTAAATAGAATTAATTCTTAGAAAGGGATAGAAAGACTAAATGCAAATAAAACAACTGAGCAACAGAAAAATAACATTCTAACCAAATGTAGTAATTTATCTCCTCATAGTTATAACCAAGCTCCAAACCATACACTAAGTCTACTATCCGTATTGTTAGAAATTTATTTTATCTGGAATTTAGCAACCATTATGGGAAGCAACCTCACAAACTGCATCAAGAAATATTATTGCACAATTTTATCAATCACAGTAACTCAGTTTGTATCTGCAGCAAAACCCAGCAGCTTAAGAAAGAAGCATTTTAAGGCTACGAAGCCATCCAGGTTACTCCTCCTGCAGCAGTTTAGCACACTGCCACCCCTGAGATGAGTTTCCTTTACGTGACAGCTGTTGCCTCATAGGGACGCTGGCAGAAAAGGACTCCAAATGCTGCACTTCACCATCCACACTGAGCTTCACCTGGCAACAGCACAATGGAAATCTGCAGCATCCTCTCTGCAAGGAAATACGAGCAGGTCTCGTATGGAGACTTGCATCCATTTGGACAGCATGTGCGTGCAAAGCTGCGTTTAAAACAGTCCCATCTCCTTTGATTTGAAGGGTGCTTGGCGGTGGCAAGGGGGACGTGTTTCAAGCATGTGACACTACCTTTACATGCAGGTCTAATATAAGCAGACTTTAAAATCTAGGAATTATCAAAAATGTTGTCATATGTACAAACATACATTATGGCAACCTAATTTTATTATATTTCAAGGCAGCAACAAGAATGAAACTTGCAAAATCGTCATGTGATATACCTCTATTCAATCCTGAGGGCTATTAACAACTGTAGCATTTCACCTTGAACTGAGTACTGTTTATCTAGGTGCATGAGGAATTGGATGTAAACATGTTTACTTGAAACAGTCCATGATCAAGAACAAAAAGTCAATAAATCTGAGAAGGTTTCGCTCCGTGTAACCGTAGATTCAATTCAATGCATTTCCACTGCTCCGTTCCAGCTTCAACACTTAGATCCTGAACCACCCTCCCAACTGACATGATTTATGACCAACTCTCACAAGGCACAAAGATTCCATACTCCTCTGCACACATCAAAGTACCTAATTTATTACTCTGGCTACAAACAACAGAACACTAGCTGTAAATAATAATATCTTAAGCTTCTTTGGGGAAAAAAAAGAAAAAACAAACCTGCAGGTGTTTCCTATGCACTTATTTTCCACCCTTTCTTATTTCTCCCCTTCAACAGACTTCATATTACCCAAATTAACAACACAAATAAGGATCACCCTTTAGATAAAGGTCACAGAAACAAATTACTAGAATTAATTTGAAAAATTACACCTGTTGCTGAAAATATGTTCATTATATTAAATAATTCCTACAGTTGTAAGAAGGACTAACAAGGAGAGGAATGTCTATTTCCAGGTTTTACTGTCTGTTGTCCCATGATCTGTGCATTACTAACAATGTCATTACTTATTAATGAAATAGTGAATGCTCTGTAGAAGGGGCCTCTGAGCTCCTAAGTCAAGCCAATTATCCTACCACCAACACAGAGTTTGGGAGAAGAGTGCAGCATGAGGCAGGAAAGGCCTTCCAGTTCAGACCAACCACCTCTGTCTGCAGGTTAAAGCATTTTAACAGCCACCAGGGCTTTTAAAAGATAAAAGTGATTGAAAAATATAAATAAACAAAAATTACTTTAGGTGGTTCTCTTTAAATCCCCAAGCTAGTTGTGCCATAAGGTCCTAACAAATGCACTCTTAGAGTAAATTGTGGCAAGTCTTCTGTCCGATTCTGTATAGACACAGTAGATAGTATGAGAAGGAGATTTTGTCTTTCTTCCATGACACAGCTATACAATCCAAGTTACGTCATCAGTTCCAAAGCAAAAATTAAAACCAAGAAATTAGAACAGGGGAAAACATGGATGGTGGTCAAAGATCAGAGAGAAAAGCATTTTGCAACAGATTTAGCTCCTATTATGACGAGTTCGGTTATTAAGATACAAGAGCATTGTATGCGTTCCTCATGATTATATACTAGTTCATTTTTTCCTCTTCAAATTGTCTCCTAAAGGAATACCTTCAGCAACTTCAAATGCAGTGTGACCAGCTTCCAAGCTAAGTGGGGTCCAAAAATAGAATTAAAAATAACACTCATGCTTCCACACAATTAAGTAACTTGGACTTCTACAGATGAATAAGCAGGACAGTACCCATTTGTTACTGGGAGAATAAGGTTTCCTGCATTATTAATGATAATTTGCTACATATGTACCTACAGCTTCTTTTGTTCATTTATTGATTTCCTTGGTTTGTGTTTTTCTTTTAAGGAAACACAACCATTTTCCATTTTGGTTTTTTATGTTTCTTAGCAATTAAAGTATCCAAAGCATGTAATTTTAAAAACTTATTTCTCTGTGGAAATTACGTATTGTAATTGGTCCGAAGATAATTTTTGTTCTTTAATCTAAGATTAAGATTAAAAAAAAAAACAACAGAAGAACCTGAGACTTGATATAGCTTCTCAATATTTACCTGAAGAGTAGGAAAATATTACAGAACTACCAACAGTTTGCTGGAGGTTTGAGATCTACAATCAACACACAAATGTAGCTCAGAAAATGTTTGAACAAAACCATGGATAGAAACAAGCCAAATTTAATTTCACATTATTTATGCAGTACTAAACCTCTAAATTCTTATCTATTTCCTTTAAAGTGAAGTTAATGGTTGCACAAACTTCTAGTCTCTTTATACATTGTGTTAGGTATTTTATTCTTCCAACTTGGGCAATTAAGATAAAGCCCTATGTTTTTGTAAGGGCAGTATTTTCCACACAAGCACTTAATGAAGCAGAGTAGCCATAAATACTGTAGAAAGTATGTAGGCAAAGTACATAGGCTTTTATTTGTGAAAGATGTCCACAAGCTCTGCCAGGAGCTGTTTCTCCATATGTTTCCAAGGGCTTTTTAAGGAAAAATTACAGACATTTCTCTCTTCTTGTCACCAAGGTCCAGGTTAATGTAAACAAGTGGCCAACTGATACCAAGCTGAATCAACATCAGAAACTTGAATTGTTGTGGTTTAGCAAGCCAAAACACCTAGGAAATCTAACATCTGAGTCTATGAAAACTATTACTAATACTGAATATAAACTTCAGAAAAACAGAAATATGTTCTCATCAAATGGAGATTTCCTACACAACATGTTGACATAATTTAAATGGCATCTGTTCTTGAATTCCCATGAAGAAATCTCAGAGTCTGTCTAGGTAGGAAGCCTCTAGGTTTATCTAACTATCACTGAAGTTACATGAGGGTAGAGCCTCCATTTTGGTTCACAGCACTTT
>WAAG01002575.1:15897-31518 GCA_013390105.1 Tichodroma muraria | reverse complement strand
CCTTTATTACTCAGGTCCAATTTTCCCACATAAACATATAACACCAAACTGAATCCTAACAAATTATTAATATTAAAGATGTAACTAGAAGATTTCATCCCAAAGAAAAATAGTCTTGCTAGTCAGCATTGGTAGAGTTTCTGTGACTTCAGCTAGAGACAAGCATGCAGATCTGAGGCAGCCATCCCAGTCTCTGTGCCTAGTCAATGTAGGTGACAGAGTCTAGTGATTAAGAGGCCTCATCTTAAGCAGATATCTAAAACAAAACATTTAATTACATTACAAAAGTGTCTGTTTCTCTCACTAAAAATAAGAAGAGACAAAAAAACTATCTCAGGTATGGATATGTACCCCATAGATGCTTAAAGTCATGCGAGATTAAAAATTTGCTCTGTCTAGTCTCTGATAAACCAACTTACACAAGTTGGACTTATGACTACAGAAACAGTGTCAGACAAGAACATAACAACATTCAAGAATATTCTGAATATCCTGTTACCTTCAAGCCACTGCAGGCAATTCCAGTTAAAATATACTCTCTGGGAATACCCAGCCAGACCCATTGCAAATTTTATATGTCAATAAAACGCTCTCTTATGACAGAAGAACTTTGACTTGACTGCAGTGAAATTGAACCTTATGCAGAGAACATCCTTGCTACTGTGTTTACTAATTTAGCTTGCTGTGTTTAGAGGGATATTAAGAATTAACTAGCATGTTCTCTATTTGTGGATCATGTGTGTAATTCCCCAATCTGAAAGAGGAGTATGTATATCTAAAAATAAAGCTCCATACATAGTTTCCCAGTAGACAATTGCTTACTCGTTTAAAATGTATGTTTACTTAAAATTTTGTTCCCTGGGATGGCCTAATGAAATATACATTTCATTTTAGCAGGGATTCCCAAAGGAATCAGCTGCCAGGCAGCCTTCTTCTAGCTCCTTCCACACAAACTATGTAAAGCAGGACACTAAATCTGCAATAGCAGGCAACACTCAGGAATTAGAGTTTCAGTTCTGTTTGTGCTGGCAGTGCCTGAGGAGTACCTGGATCTGAACAATTCTGTTAGTACATTGATAATTCATTCATAGCAATTTGTTACCTGACATTAATTCCCTACAAAACCACAGTATCTAAACGTGCTCCACATAAAATCAGTTTTAGGAAAGTCAGAAGCTTAGAGGAAATGACTGAGTGAAATTTCCTTAGTTATGAATGCTTGCAGTATTTTGGCATCCCAAAGTCCTGCAAGACCCTCAGCTCAATGTTAGCTGCTTTTGTCATAGGCAATGGACATATTAATTCTTCTAGCTAAAAATCTACCTTAAATTCTGTCCCACATTCTGAAACCATTGAGGCAGATTAAAAAAACAGACTGAAGAAAGTTAAAAAGTACTGCATAAAGTTTATAACTACCAGAGTTTGTACAAAGGACTTAACACCATGTATTATGTCAAACGTGGTCGCACAGACCACCCGCATTGTTAGATAGAGTTAAATATCTATATGCTACATGAACGGTTCTGTGTATGAAGAAACATTTATTGTATAAACTTTTCATGTTCTGAATGAGTATAATGTTTTATNCAAAATGATGAAAGTACATTACAAGCCTTTGGTTGAAATAAAGGACAGGGAAATACTAGTATACTTCTTGGCAGGAGCCTGTAAGACATTTATATCAGGAGTCATTTAAAACTAAATCAAAAGGGATCCAGGCATCACTGGCTATAAGTAATACCAGCCAGGAAAACTAATCTCTATGAAATGATACTGAAAAAACATTTTTAAATGTACTCTTTTCCAACAAAGCCTTTCACAGGGTAAATCTCTTGAAAGAGTTTGACTGAACTGACAGACAGATCTGAATCTCTTACTCAAGAAATATAAATCAAGATGAAATTATAGCTGTTTTTATGGAAGAAAATAGAGGTAAACTCCAGAGACAACTATGGTCTCTAGAGAGGAAATAAGTATACTTAGTTATGGAAACAGTGGGAAAATACCGAAGGAGCAAAACTCTCTCAGAGCTTTTATCCAGCAACTAATAGCAGAGGTGAGTGACACTTGCTACAGGGAGAGTGGAAAGTGGGCTACTCCCAATATTGTTAAATACAGGATTGATTTCTACTCAGTCTTTCAGACCTGCCAGGCTTGCCTCATAGCCATCTACATCAAAATGCATTGAAATTGTAGGATAAGAAAGCAGCATATTTTTTAGACTTTTCTAAACTGGGCAGGGCTCATAACAAAGGAACTGCTGAAAATAGAAAGAAAGTTAAAGGAGGTGGGTTAGAAATAGGATAGGAAAACAAATAAGAAAGAAAATGGCAAACAATTGTTTTTATTTATTTTAATTTCATACTCTGGCTCTTTGTAGTCTAAGTAAGGTATTTACAGAAAACCCTGGAGTTCAGGACAATTTGGCATTGAAAGAGGAAATGAGCTGTTAGTTTTGAAAGAGAACATCAAGAGGCAGAAGGGTCCATCATGAGAAAGTTAAATGAAAATCATTTTGCAGATTTGAAGTGTTGAACATTAAAATACACAATAGCACCCTTCTGTTTAAAAGTGCTATAAAAAACCTTCTGACTCTTTTCCAAAACAGACTGCTGGAGCCATACTGGTCTCCAGCCTTGCCACATGTCATATTCCATTCCCCTGCAGAGACACAGCACTATCAGCTATGCAGCTTTAGGCTAAGGAAGAAAACAATTTCTCAAGCTTCTCCAGCAGGTGATCAGATATCGTACCAGCCTCCCCCAAGGTGTCAGCCATCAGCAGTCACATCTTTCCCCGGGACACCACACAACAAAATCCATCTGTCTCCCAATCATAGTATTTATCACCTCAGTAAAAAGATAAAGACATTTTGATAGCAGAACTGTTACCCTTGTGACTGAAAAAAGACTTACAAGACTGTAGTTTTTTCATAAATATATACAATTGTTCCTTACAATTGCAGCATCAGAGCCCAGGTTACTTACATGAAATTATTTATCTCCCCTTAGATGCAACAAGCCCATTACTTTTTTTCTCTTCTGAGGCTGCAGATTGACAGTGCTGAGGTGACATGGTTATCTAAAAAAAATGAGACCCTAGCTTCTTGTCCTGGTTCCAGCTGGGACAGAGTTAATTTCCTTACCAGTGCTGTGGGATTGGTTTCAGTACAAGAAAAATGTTGACAGCACAGCAGTGGTTTAGTTGTTGCTCGTAGTGCTTACCCTTAATCAAGGACCTTTCAATTTCCCATGCCCTGCCAGTGAGAAGGGGGACAAGAGGCCAGGAGGGAGCATTGCCAGGACAGCTGATCTGAACTACCCAAAGGTATATTCTATACCATAGAACATCTTGGTCAGTGCATCAGCTGGGAGGAGTTGGCTGGGAGGGGTTAATTGCTGCTCAGGGACAGTCTGGGCTCTAGTCAGTGGGGGATAAGGAATTGCACTGTGCATCCCTTGTCTCTCGAGAGTTTTGTTTCTCTTTCTATTTTTGCTGTCTTGCTTTTCATTATTGTTGTTGCTGTTATTACATTTTATTTCAATTGTTAAACTACTCATCAAGCCACAGGTTTTATCTTTTTTCTGATTCTCCTCCCCATGCCAATGGGGGCATGGGGTGAAAACTGAGCATTTGCATGCGTGGTACTTTGTTGCCAGCTGAGGCTAAACTGTGGCACTTCTTTTTCCCTTCCTTGGAATTTATTTCCACCTCCACACCACCCCAGGCTGTACAAGTGCTAACACCACCTATTTCTCCAAAGGATCAGCTACTCCATCCAATTTACCAAGCAGCTGCAGCAGGTCAGGGTGCAGAGTTGATGTGGCCAGAGGGAGGGAGAAGGAGGCAGCCCGGGCAGGGTGACTCTGGCAGCCAGGAGGGCTCAGATGCCTCACACACAACAGCCAAACCCCAAAACACCTCAGTTCAGCTTGATGACAATGTCTCAAAAGAAGCCCAAGTAATTAGAGTACTGAGATTTTTAGTTGCAAATGTAATTACTCTGTGAAAGGATCAGGTAACAAAGGCTGATACAAAAATTAATTTTTAAGTTAATTATATTTATGACTAAAATTTAGTTGAAAGAGAAGATACAAGAAAAAATTTGAAACTATACTAAATAAACACATCCATATCTACTGCAACTCTGTATCTACTGCTTACTAGAACTTCCATGGTACCATTATATTGTCTCTTATATTAAGAAAACAGTAATAATAATCTGCCTTAATAGCATTTCTTCTTATCTTAATAGATGTAATAAAATCTTACATCAATTTTTGCATTAAACCACAATTTTAAAAAAGCTTTGTTTTACTTCTATTAAATTTTGCTAGAGTGCTGTACTCTTCATTACTGTTGTCTCTCAAAATATCACCTTCACTTCGACTGTAAATAGCCCAAGAAAACAGTTCAAACCTTAAAAGGAAACTTCCAAAGAAAAGGTATTTTTTTCCTTCATAACTGAGACCCTATTTCCCAAGGGAATAGGACACTTTTGGAGGTGTTACTGCTTCATGTTTGTAGCAATGGAAAAAAAAGTATATAGAAATAATGGGTTGGCTGAGTTTATTATGAAAGGTTTGCTCCTATTAGGAGATTCAGGGCAAATAAGAGTCAAGATAAAACAAAGTTATGGTGGAAAACTTGGAGAATTTGTACTAGTTTCAATATCTTTGCTTCCATCTTCTAAATTGCCAATTGTCAAATGTCATTACTGATCAGGCTGTTAGCTGCTCATTTGATTACAATGTAGATCCCTCTCTGGAGCATGGCTCTGCCCGTGTGTGAAATCACAAAATGTGCTTGTGCAGGTGCAAAAGCTTGGGAGAGCATGAAGACAATAATTAAAGTACTTTGTTGCCTTTTAAATAAGTAGCTACATCTACAACAAAACACAGAAATACTAAGCTGTTTGCTTCTATTTTACCTTAAAGGATTTGTGGCTGGATGTACTTCAGTATTTGCCAAGAGTTCTTGCACACTTTTAATACAAATTTATGATGAGGCATACCAAATGAACCACAAGTTATTTAAGAAAATGAAATAAGGAAACTTTTGAGGTTTTAGCAGGAAAACAGACTGGAGTGCGAGTAGCCTGATGTAAATGAATAGATGGCTCCAATGAAAATGAAAGAGAAGAAAACTCCCTCCTGGGGTTCATTATGCCTCTTGAGCTGTTGGTAGTAAAGTTAATTTTTAAATGCTTTGAGGTGATTAAGAACTCAGGCATCGCTCTAAATGTAAATAAGTCCTGTTTCATTTCCTTGCAGTTAACTGATTGCAGCAGTCACCAGCTACTTAGCTTGCTGATATATTTGAGATCTGTAGTCTAGTTCATAATTAACCCTCTTCATATGAAGTGATAATGTTAGCAAGCCTGTTTTTGAACATATATAACCAGGATGTGACATATTCACTCACTAGGGAAGGAGAACGTTTATATTTGTAAATCATGAGGGCACTATTTGAAGCAAAAATATCACAGAACAGAAACCAACATAGAATTGGAGCTTGTCTCCATTTACACCGGATGCAGCTTAAAAATACAACCAAAATATATGCAGTTCAGAACCTTCAGCATAAACAGACTAATTATCTATAGCAAAATTAAGAAAACCATTAAAGTTTTACCTATTCCTCCCCATTGGGTCTACTAAATAAAAAAATTCAATAATCTGTAGATGAATATTGCAAATTAAAAATCTCAGATGATAATCTATTCTTACAATGCATACATACAAGCAATTAGGAATTAACATCAATGATCTTGTTCAAGGTAGTGACTGGGACCCTTGAAATGTGTATTCTCATTCCCATATCTGGAATTGAGATAGATTCACGGCTAGGCAAAAGCTTCAGAAGAGACTAATTCTGTTCACCAGTTTGTAATTACCTAACCTAGGACATGCTAAGCCATAAACAATGAAAATAGCTCTACTGGTTACTGAAATAATGAGGCAACCAATACTCATCTCTGGGATAAGTTTCCCAGCCTGTGGCCATGGACCCAAGCCTGTGGGTGTTCAAGAGCTGTTTGGACAACGCTCTTCGATAGTGTAACTCTTAGTTTGCCCTGGGTGGAGTCAGGACCTGGACATGATGACCCTCATGGATCCTTTCCAAGTCAGGATATTCTATGATTGGCTAAAGAGAAAAGATACAGGCTTTATTAATACAACACAGGTATTCAAGTGGTCCAAAGCCCAGAAAACTTGGGTTCAAATCATAGCCCCAAACTCTTGTAGTGAAACATGTCTATCACCTGCTATCAGGTTTCTTTACAGTCCACAATAGCATCTGATATTTGTCCAAACATACTATAAACACTAAAATATTTCAAGGCAAAGGGAGACCTACAGAGACCTCTGCAGTCTACCTGCAAAGTCAGTCATTTCATATGCTTAGTCAAATCAAATTTAAACCTTTTTTTTTAACTCAATTCCTTTTATTCACTTGAATACCAGAAGAACTGTCAAAGGAAAATGTACACAAAATAGACATGAAATTTTCATAGGTCTCATCTAACCCAAAAAGCAGAAAAATCTCTCAGTTGTTAGGTACAACTCTGCCTTGCAGAGAGAGATTGTGCATCTAACCATGGCAGATCAGAACGAACAAAGAAGGAAAGTAAGATTCATCAGCAAGTAAACTAGCAAGAAACTGGTAATTTCCAAATAAATAGCAAAATGCTAAAGTCATTATAAATAAGTTCTACAAAAATGCAGTTACTCTTTTCCTAGCACTGGTATTTAACCCTAAGTAGGTAAGTGAAAAAGGGAGAAAATGTCCTAAACTGATCAGGATAAAGACTTCCTAAAATTGCTGACAGTCTGAGCTTAGCTAGAATCTGCCCCACCAAAAATCCTATTTCTGCTCCAAGACTGTCACAAATTTATTAGTAAATTTGCTCAACTAAGATTGACTACAACCATTTTGGAAATAAGGTTCTTTCCTGTGAATTTTACTCCCAGTTTTGATTCTCCCACTGAAAAGTTTCACTCTGCTTCATTTTCAGGTTAAATATTTCATTACAGTCTTACCTGGCAAACACTTTCAATACAAATTAACAGCTGGATTGCTAATTCTTTCCTTCAAGAAATGACAACACAATATATTTATATCCAGCTAATGAGTAATATTTCACTGTATTTTAACTATTAGCTTTTACAAAACTTACCAGAAGAGTTTTTCTTCTCCCCTGCTCTTCTCCAACTTCTGTATCATATTACAGATAGTATTACTTGTCTCTTTACACCTCACAGTTGTAGCTAGAAGAAGACAGGGAGGAAAAAGGGTTGATCTAGTAATTTATTAATGACAGGGAGCTTCAGGCTAGATCTATTCAGTGGGGGAGAAACGTTGTTATTGCTCTCAGTAAATTGAGGCAGGTCACGTCAATCTTGCAAACAAAAATTCTCCAGTTGTTCACATTTGCCAAATAAAGGCTCTCTGGCCAGCTGCCTGCTGACAGCCACAGAACTACAGCAGCAAGAAACATTGCATATCTCTCAGGCACCCGCAGGGAAAACAATGTTGCCCCATAAAAAGGTTCACAGAATTTCCAAGTAGCAAACAAAAAGGCACAGAGGAATCACTGGAAAGCACATTCGAAACAGGAGTCTGATTATATAGTTATATACACATATTATTTTTAGGAGGAGTTGACTATAACATCTCCAGGAGGCAAGATCTTTTCTTCACTTTTATTCCATATCCTAAATATGGTTGACTTCATAATTTATTTTTCAAATTATGCAAGTTTGGAAGCTAGGCTTGAATATACCTGTACATAGGTATGTGCATTCAGTGACTGTGAAGATTCAAATTAATCTATGATATTTAGACTATAACCAGAAATTAATCTTTGAAAATAACTCTCAAAGCAATGCAACACCTGCCAGACAACACCCTTTGATACCCATTTTAGCAAGCACAGCAGCTACCTATTTCTGTGTTTGAAATTCAGGTCTTCTGCACAGTGCTTTAAAATCACTTCAGAATTCTACAATTCATTCAGAATTCAGTGCCCTTATTTGAATCTCATTATTAGAAGGTAGACACTCTCTCAAAGGCCAGAGTCATAGCCCATAACAATACCAATTAATAAATGGGGATTCTGAAAAGCAATTTCTGTTATATCCTGCCTACCAGGGATCTGATAAAAACTTTCCTTAACTGTAGTGCCCCATGAGAAGGCATGCATGCAATGAGCAGGTCATTTTGCCCCTTCGCTCTGGATTTTTCATAGGGTTTCTCTTTTGTGCACTAAATGAGGACAGGTTCTTTGGATGGAAGTTCCCCACCCCTCAGCTCTCCTCCACACACCATGCCAGACCCATTCCCACAGAGAACAGGTCACATTCACTGTTTTCCTCCACAGAATCATAGGATGGTTTGGGTTGGAAGGGGCTATGAAGACCATCCAATTCCAAGCCCCTGCTGTGGGCAGGAATGCCTTTCAATAGACCAGGTTGCTTCTCTCTGGGGCTGCTCAGTCACAGGCAAAAGGGAAGCTAAAAGTCTTCTCTTCTCACTGACTGGCCACAGCAAAGATATTGGAACTCCTGCCAGGCCTTTCCACCCATCTGGATGGTCAGCTTAATGCAGAAGCAGTCAGGAAGCCACAGAGCAATAGATAGACACGAGCGTGGGGTCTTCTCCGTGCTGTGGAGCAGACACTGCAGTCCTGGGCTGTGTGCACTGACTGCCCACACAGCTGAATCCAGGACACGGGACGTCCCAACTGGGAACAGGGTGCTGCCCCCTCACTGCTCCCTAAGAGCAAAGAGTCGTCCCAAAAATCGTATGGGTTTTTTTAGCCTTTAGATTTTTAAAGCAATCCTGTTTCTCTTAGAGCTGAAAAAGATGTCTAACCAGTTTCGAAAGTTCGTAAACAGCCACCAGTATGAAGTGCACAAACCCACAGTACATGCTGGCACCTTGGTGTAGTTGAAATGGTCAAGCATTCTTTCACAATACTTTGGTATGGATTACAATTTCCTTCATTGTACCACTGCATTAATGGAACCTTTCCCATGCCTTACCTGTCTGAGATAACAACACGTGCTTGTTCAGAGGAGTACTGCTGACATTAATAATGAAATGCAGTAGGAATAGCATCCCTTTAGCAGGGCAGGAGTACGCAGTCTTGATGCAGTGCCCAAGTTTAGCTTCCCCGAGTGAAACTCTGGAGGATGCTCAGCCTCAGCAGCCCTCAAGTGCAGAGCAGTAGTGGGTGCTCAACATCTCTCACAGTATGAGCAAGACTGAGCAGCTCCAGCCCACACTGACTGCCCGGATGAAGATTTTCTCATCTTATTCTGAAAGCTTTTCAAGCCCTGATCCTAACAGAGGTCTTAGGAGACTTTTTAATCTTCATACTTCTCAAACTCAATTTAATTTAGCTTCTCCTCTCAAATCAAGTCAAAGACTTAGGGGGATTTGAGGAGAAATACAATCTTCTTTCATTAAAAGCAGGGTCTTATCACAGATCTTTGTGATTTGTATTGTCCTGGAAACAGGGGAGATCATGTAACTGGGAGTGTTTATTTTCTATGAGGCAATTAAGTTTAAGAGATATGATTGTAATTCTATGTGCTTACTTGCAGAACTATGTACTCACACCTGGGCTGGGCCTGGTCACTCTGGCACCAGTTGCTGCAGTTATTTGTGTGTGCACATATCGAGGGTTTAGTGAGGTCAAAGAAGACCATTCATTTGAGACTTGAAAAACCTTGTCAGTCTAAATAAAAATCTTATCAATTTGAGAAAAATATTGGGTTTTTACATCCCATTGCTCTTTTCCAATCAAATCTACAGAACTGAAACATGAACTGAACAGAAACAGAGCAAAACAGAAAGCTCATGATTACATATGAAGTGCTCTCCACTTTAGAAAGATGGGGTTTTTTCTCACATTAAATAATTATTCATCTAAACTCATGTCCCCTTTTGTTCTGCACCCTGTTTATAATATCTCCTAAAAAAATAAACAATCAAACAAATCAAACAATAAAACAAAAACAACACAAAACAGAAAAAAAAAAAAACAGAAAAAACACCACCACCACCCCAAAAACCCCAACAATTAATTTATAGGACAGATAGAAGGTTTCCTGGAAAAGGCTATGACTTGCCAAGCAAGGACAGCCATAACTGCTGATTACAAAAATGCAGTTTTCTGTTTTGACGGAGAATGAGTTTTCCCAGTAAAATATGATGCCAATTAGCATTTACTGTACATCAAAAAGACTGGATCTTAACCTTTCATGACACTAGAAAGAGCTAAGGACACTTCAGTTAGTCATATGATATACAGGTACTCAGTTAATCATAAAGCACAAACACCTTCCTCAGATAATCACAAAAGAACTGCTAATTACGAAAAGAATAGATTCTACTGGAAAAAAAAAACAAAAAACACTTATTCTAAAACTTTTCTCCTTGGCAAGGTGATTTCTTCTCTTTTCTTATACTGATGTTTATTACATTCAGTCTTTGCTTAAGGGATTTTCTTCCACCAGCTTACTGTTCTCAGCTACATCTAATCTTTCACACCTGTTCAGATTCTTTAACCCTTAAAAATCCTGCACGTTGATACCTCAATTAACTTCACTGCTTGTAACTCAAATCATATAACTAGGAAGAATTTGGTATGAAATTTGATTCTTAATCACTTTAATTTATACCCCCTAAAATATGATACAAATAAACCCATATTTCCCAGTCAGTGGACAGTTTCTGTTTACCTGAGTTCTCCCACTCTCAATAACTTCCACCCAAAGACCAGCCAGATGAACCTGATCTCAGTGAAGTTTCTGGCGACAAAAAGAAACAAAGCCATCGGTAGCATTTTTAGTCCTCGTGCATTCTCCTCAGGATAGAAGACCTATACTATTGAATTAGTGACTATTAGTGACTTATATATACTGGTGATGAATTAGAATGTCATGAGTTCATCAGTGTCATTTAACGTCATCTTTAACATAAGAGTACTTAGTCCTGATCAACTGCAAGTTGCAAGTTCTCCTCGAGGTCAAATACCAGTGATGTCCTGCAGCATCAGAAATGTTCACAGAATCTAAAAACTTACACTACATCTTGCAGTGTTTAACAAGAAATGCTGCATAATCTGATTTGTTTGCCAGAGTCTATAATAACATCCTACATAATACTGAATATAGCTAAAACAATGAAATACTATGTTCAAAATAACTTATGCCTAGAGTATTGATTAAAACCAACACTGCCACTTACTTGGCACGTTGGGACTTCCACCAGAAGAGGAAATTTTGAAGGCTATACAGGACCACATGATAAAACTCTCACAAGCCTGTCTACCTCTTGAAAACTTTGTTTTCCACACAGTTAGCATTATATGTGTACATGTGTAGGGATGCTCCTGTACTTAAAAGAAAAAAAAAAAAAAAAAATACAAGACACATTATTGCAAAAGCTTAAGCTTTTTTTGAAAAAAAAATAAGTCAAATGCAGCAGGTGTTACTTATGTTGGTTAATGTGGCTGGGGAAGGCAGGATGCTGGGTGGTATAAGGAACCACAGGATGCAAAAGTCTAAATGGAAATGAGTTTATCAGGGTCTGTCTCTAGAGAAAAAATGATTAGTCTGTCAAAATGATTATTCAAAAAGAGCAGTCTCTGACAGGGAAAAAAACAGATAGAATAAGGGTCATAGGGGGATAGTGTGCATTGTTCAAATATTGATAAATTTGCTGCACAGAAGGGGGTAGAGCCTGAGGTACCAGTCAGAGCAATGGATTTGCCTATTTACTGGATGACGAGAATCACCAAGGTGAAAATCCACTGGAAATGGATGGGGCATAAGAACACAGAAAGACAGACAGACCCATGTGAAAATCTTAGGAGCTCCCTTGAGAGGGATGGAGCAGTAAGTGTCATCTCCAGATTTACAGGCAGTAGGAATGGAGCTTCACCCATCAGCCAGAACCTCTCTTTTCCAATCAAATTAAGGTTTAAATGTGTGTGTATGTGTGTGTGTGTGTGTGTGCCTGGTGCATGTGTGTCTGTGAAATGACAGATCACATACAAATTGCTCTTCATTTCTTAGGATGATAAAATGATTGGGGTTCTGTTCCTATTAGAGCCCTGTTTTCCAGCACACAGTTACCTAGAACAATTGCTGTGTAATTACATGTTTCATAAAGTGGTACATTTACAGAAAGCCATGACTAAATGTTCCTACTAAATTAGCCTCTTGTGTATTAGTCACTCTTTTCGTATGAGAAAAATGGAGTTTGACTCTTCCCTCATGTTAACACCTGTTTTGAATTGACCTCATCTCACTACCTCTACATGTGATCTGCCATTGGAAGTAGAAGACTGGTCTGCTGTTTCAATTAACTTTTCAAGATAACTTTTCAATATTTCCTCCAAATATTAATGGTATACAGAACCAAAAAATTTACAAAGTGAAGTTTATATATAGAATGTCATATTTCAAAAGAATGAATGATTTAGCCAAAGTAAGCATAAAAATAAACTTCCACTATGCAACAAAAGAATGCTGAGTATGAGGGAAATTTCACATCTTTCACACATATTTTTATGTACATAGCAATACAGGCATGCATTGAACTTGAAATTTATGTAAACAATAAAACAATTCTTGCAAACAGAGAGAAGAAAGAGAAAAAAAATGTTCTATACAATATTTTTCCTCCATCCCCAACCCAGTCCAAACCCAGTAAAGAGACTAAGAGTAGATGGGTTGAGAACTTTATTCAAATATGTTAGAATTCATACTTTTTTTTTTTTAATATGGTTGACTCTTACTATAGAATTGTCATAAAACTTGTCAGTTGCATATATACCATATGTTATAAAATTTTCCCCTTTATAGCGACATCNGATCTCACCTCTATATGAGACTTTTCCTTGCATGGGAGTAGGTAGAAGGGAATGGTGAATACAGAAGATAGACAGTTGTGTTATTTTGTGTCTGCACAGCACAGTGGAGTCATTACCACAGCAAAATGTCAGCAACCTGCAGGATGTTTCTCTTTCCCCCTCACAGTAAAATGAAAGCAGATCTGTACCTCCAGATTGCCTCTTTCCATTTGTGAAAGTATTACTTAACAATTATCTTTCTCATATTAAGGATGCAGAATAGTAAGTCTAGAAAAAAATTTGATTCCATAGCACTTTTTTAAAGACAGCAGGGCAGACTGTGACACTTCAGTATTAGGATATTTTTTAAAACTACTTATGTTAATCAATTGTGTCAGTGAAGGAGGAAAACTATGCAAAAAACTATTGACTAAACCACCTGCAAAGGGTTTATATTGACAACTGATACTCTTCCCAAATGAAGCTCCAAGTTGTACATCACCCTTTGCAGATATTCAAAACAGCACCAGGTTCCCTCTCTTTTCACAGGGAAACAATAGGTTTCAGATTTGCTCCTTTTCTAGCATTACTAGGATTTCACTTTATCCCATTTCAGAATAAACAGTGCTCATTAAAAATATCTTGTGCTGTGAATTCAGATGAAAGATGCACCCAGAACCCCTTACATCTTAAAAAGAAAGGTAAATAGGACTAGAAAAATAATACTTCCTCCTCACTGCTTTTTCTTCCTTTCTAAGATAGTGAATCTGAGAAAAAAAAAGTTATCTATTTGAATAAATGAATATAGGAAAGGGACAGTTGGCCTTCTCTGAATATAAGTTGACTAGCTGAGCAAGAAATGTTTCAAAGGCCTTGAGTGCAAGTCTTTGTTTATTGAGAATAAGCAATCAATCAGCCAGAGCACACAACAAGACCTTGTTCAAACAATGGATAATGCTGAGTGCCTCAGTCACACAGCTTAGATTGAGCAAGTAAGCTCAACATTGCCAGCAAAAAAGGCAAAGTCAACAGCATAAAAGTCACAGAATAAGACAGTTCAGGGAGGTCTCAAGCACAGGAATGTTAACATATGTTCAAATGGACAGAGGGCTTTCTTGAGATTTTTCTTAAACAAAATGTTTATTATTTAAAACTATCAAAAGTTGCCTTGGAAACTAGATTAAATAAATCCTTTACATTTGAAATCTTTATGACTAAAGGCCTACTTGTGTTAACTTTCATGAGACTAATAGTATCAAGATTTTTTTTTCTTCCTGTATATGTTTGTGTATGTTTTCTATATTTCGTTTACAGCAATAGTCCTCATTTATAGATTTTCTTGAAAGCAGGCCAAATATGAACAACAGCACAGAAAAAAAACAGTCTACATGATCAAGAAAAAGATTAACGTAAAATCTAGTGCAAAACAAGAACTAAATGTTCTGTGAAATACATACATCTCTTTCTATATTTCTGTCCAGCAGTTTCTCAAATATATCTTTCCGTATTACAAATGAAATCATAAGTACTCTCAAATTTTGCAGCCAGTAGATCATGGCAGTCTTCTGATTACTTGGTGATGAATGAACTTGCACTATTTACACAGGAATTCAGGGTGGGAGAGAGGGAGAAAGGTAAGGGGGGATGTGGTGAGAGGTGAGAGACCAGATATAGAGAATAATTTCACATCCTTGGGTTAATGAACAATAACAAGATGAGAACATCATTTGCAGCCTGTGAAGTATACTGGAAAACAGAGTCTGGTCCAAGATAAAATTTATGGGTCTGCTTTACCTGCTGCTAACTGAAAATTCTATCACATGTAGTCTTCATTCTCCCACATTTTCTGTGAAAGTAGCAAAAACCTTCAGATTAGCCAAGCTATTTAAGACCATAAGATCATGTCAGCTGTGGTGTAAAACATCAATTTGTAACCCAGGCTGTTACTGTGAACCATTTCTGCACTGCATCCCAGAAGCCCATTCCTCAAACCTCTAGCTGCTCATGCAAGATGATTTTCCTTGAGCTCTTGCAGAACGTTTTTGTTCAAAATTTCTGTTATGTGTCTGCTGAAATTCATGCATTTAACTCATTTATGTATAAAAAGAAAAGACTCAACCAAGAAGATCCAATGGAAATTTTTTTAAGACAACCTAGTACATCTTTTGGTTTTGATAAACTGAGCATTCCTGCAGCTACACAATCAGAGGGAATTACATCACCATAAATAAGTATCAGTCTTATCTATTTAATTTCCACATGCACAAGAGAGACAAATGCTGGAAATGGAAGTCTGAGGTATATTTCATAATGGACAGAACCAGGATGTACTTCCTGCTCCTGTGCTGCACTGGGACAAGGGCTCTCCAACTTTTCAACCTCTGTTGTGGCTACGAAACATTAATTTTTCACAGGCAGAAAGAAACCAAATAACACACTGATTGCTGTATTCAGCTGCTCCTTCTGCCAAAAGGGAAGACACTCTGCTGAATTTAAAATGAAATGAATTTGGTAGATTTTCAGAGTATGAGCTGCTTGATGCCTGGTTCACTCCAGGGCCTGCAGAAAGGCAACAGGTTTTTGTTGCTTGAAATTTCAGTGGGTGAATGGCAAAAGCGATAAAAGCTGAGTTTATGCTGCACTAATTTTCCTTCATTTAGAAAAAAAAATGTATACAAAAAGGAAGTTATTGTTTATGATAAAATATAGAAAATTTATTGTTAAATGTATACTGACCTTTAGTTATTTTGAAA
>WAAG01002575.1:1826-13294 GCA_013390105.1 Tichodroma muraria | reverse complement strand
TTCTATCAATTAAAAGACATAAATATACAAATGGAAAAGGTTCTTATTCTTTCAAGCACAATGATACACATCTTTTTTTAATGCAATTTTTAAATTCTAAGATGATGGTAATGATTGTGATGGTGATGATGATGATGATGAATATTATAAGTGAACAGGAAAGTTTTTGTTATTTTGATCCATAATCATCTCTCCAGAGATTTTTCCAGGGATTAAAAAGTTTGGCTAAAGCATTTTCAATTGCACCCCTCATTTCTTCTAGCTTGTTATAGGGCTTCCCCAAAGGAATAGCATGACACACTGGCAAATGAGTGACATACAACAGAGTAGATGAAAATCTGCCTACACTCAAAGGCTAGTAGGCAACAGCTCACAGTCTAAGGACTCATAAGTGGTAGTGTACCCAAGGAACTAATATGGAGGATGACATTATTTAATATCTTCATCAGTGAGCAGGAGAGAAAAAATAAAAAAGACTGATGGCTTATGCCAAGCTATGGAGAAAAGTTTCTATGCTGAGGAGCTGCATTGTCATGCAGAGGGGCTTCAACAAGCCAGAAGGCTGGACAGAGAGGAAACACCTTAGATTCAGCAAAGAGAAATGCCAAGTACTGCCCCAGGGACAGAAATGTCCCTTGTGACAGTACAAACAGACAGACTGCCTGGCTTGCAGCTCTGCAAGGGGGGCCTGGGCAGGGGTGCAGAATACATCTACCTTCACAGAGGGCATAGCTGGAAAGAAAAGGGAATGCTGCTGCTACTCATCTCTTGTAAGGCTGCATCTGGGTCCAGCTTGGGGCTCACCAACATATGACATATACTTTCAAACTGGAAAGAGTCCAGAGAAAGATCATTTAGCTGGGGGCTGGAGCAGATTTAATCCAAGAAGCTGGTGGAAGATGTTTTCTCAGCCTGGAGAAGAGAAGGGTATAGGAGAATTTAATTGCAGCCTCCTGCTATAGAAAAAGGGCTTTGCATGAGGGTGGAGCCAAACTCTTCTCTGGGGTGCTCAGCAAGAGGCAACAGTCACAGCAAGTTGAAGCAAGACAAGATCTAATTGGACATAATAGGATAAAAATGTAGACTGAGAGTGATTAAGCACTGAAAGAGGTTGTCCTGGGACATGGTGGAGTCTTGGGAGATTTTGGAAACAAGACTGGACAAGGTCCTGGTTAACCTGGTTCAAATCTGAAAATATTCTAACTTTGGTTTCAACAGTGTAACATCTGGAGGCTTATTCCAACTCTTTGATCCCAACTTGTCTTTTGGGTACCACCACCTCCAAAGGCTGGAGATGGTGTGCAGTCCCTCTCTCATGCTAGATGAAAGCAGGAGAGGGAGCTGCCTTCTGGAGACTGAGTGCAGCAGCAGCAGAATGCAGCAACATTTTCACTGGATCAGCTAGCTAGGCCAGAGCCCTTCTATACATCCACTCGGCTGCAGTATCTGAACACCATCAAGCACTGCAGGAGTTTCTGCAGAGCAGAGCAGAGCAGAGTCTGTTATGCACAGAGGGGAACAGAGCCAGCACAGCACTTTGCCCAGGAGACTTGCATTCTTCTATCCTGACCTGTTGTCACAAGTTTTGTTCAATAAACTCACAGGATCTCTCTAGGAAGCCCTAATGAAACAGTTTTCACATTTACTCAAAGACCAGTCCAGTGAGGTTCACGTCCTTTGGGCAGTTTAATAAGATAAATATTTATTAATTTGAGTTACTATAATAGCAAGAGTGTTTACTCTCTGTGAGAATTGCTTCCTTTTGGTCTCCTCCCTGCAGTTTTCTACAGCTGGAAGTTGTTCTTTCCTTCACATTGCCTGACTGCCCTCTGAACTGCCCCTCACCTCTCTCCATCCTTCCTGTGCAACTGGCATTAGACTGTAATTTCTGTTGGTTTTCCACTCTTCTTCTGCTTCACCCACTCTCTTCTTAGCACAGCCAGCCTGGGAGAACACCCACCTGCCATTTTTATGGGTTTCACATGTAGCTCTCACGCCCATAATTCCTGCTACCACCTTCTGCATAATTTTGCTTTGTCTGTTTGAATGGTGTGTCAGACCAGGTGCTTGGATACTCATGGGAATGGGTGTGGTGAAGAAAATTTATAGCTTATGATAACGGAAACTTCTTAACAGCACTGAATATCCAGGGTTAGGTAAGTGCAAACTGCAGGAATTCACAGGACCAGGCAAGAATCCATGAGGGAGTAAAAGTAATGAGATATATTTGTATTTCCAAGCCAATCTTCCTTTGAGCCTGACCCCTGGCAGCCCCTGCTCTGGTGCACAGCAGCAGCAAACAGCCCTGGTGCACACTGTCCTGCAGCAGAATGAACAAAGCTTCTGCAAGCTGTAGCAGGACACTCACAGGCACAGGAGGGCTTTCTCACTTCCCCATATTTTATGCTCCCCTAACACATAATCAAACATTACTGGCTTTTACAATTATGTTTATTTTTAAAGAAAAAGAAATAAACTATGGCTGATTACTCAACACCAAATTTGTGGAATTGTCTTTTTATTGCCCAAAAGTTAATAAAATCTCTGTGAGAGCCCAAATTAATGCAGCCTGCTGATTTAGAGCACCACAGTTGTGACTGCTGTTGGGTGTTGGGGTAGGCATGAGTTGGAGATGAAGCTTTCTGCGTGATGGAGACATTCAGAGATTTTCTCTTCTGATTTTCCTCACTCCACCAGTGAAGTCATCTTGCACTCATACGCACACACACACAGGGTGAAGACCTAAGTCTCATCTTAGGAAATCTGGCTAAATGAATGATGGAGAGATAGAGCAGAGAGGTATATTTAGCATATTTTTTTTGATGATTTTTTTGCTTGGCCTTTTTTTTCCTTTTTAATGAACACATAAATTTAGGACACTTCATCCTACTTATTTCTGGGTAGATGGACTTTATCAATGCCCATAACTGTACTCATTTTTGTCTACCACTCTACTGTATTTGTAGGTAGCTACCAAAGCTCAGGCATATCCTCTTGCAACCTCAGGTTTCCAGTGAAGATAGCAATATATAAATGCAATAGTTTAGACTGCTTTATAAAGCCCATGAATGTAACTGCTTCTACTTTGCACCTATCAGTCTGTCTGTTGTTATAATTAGAGCGACTTTTGAACAATAAACCTCTAAAAACATCCATCTTGTAGGTTTTGAAATAAATGCAATAGTATGCTAATAAACTCCAGGGAAAAAAGTCATGCTCCTAGCTCCTACACATGTTCACAGTTGTATTTTTAGTTTATATATAATAAACAGCAATCTTTGTTTGGAAGCCAACACACACTTCCCCAGTGAACTGCAGGATACACATAAATAATCAGGGCTGGAGGAAGGTCATCACACAGCTAGAACTGGGGTTAGCAACAGCACCGAGCAAACTAATTGTTCAGAAAGCCTTAAGCAAAGCAAATCTAGCTAAGTGCAACATAACTGACTGTGCAGAAAGCTGAACAGACTTAATCACAGGGATGAGCCAACCTTGAACCTTAACGCTCAACAAATTTTATTAAGAATCGACAAGTTGTGAGAGAAGTTCCGCAGTTAAGCTGTAGCTCAAGGGAATAAGTGTGCAAAAATAAGACAAGGGGAATTTAATAAGGCCCAAGGATCACCAGCTGAGCTCGCAAGAATCAATCAGTAAGAGTTTGGTCCCAAGGTCTCCTTGTTACTGCAGTAGGGAACATATTAATGGTATATATTGACTTGCAGTAAGAGATTCCTGAAAATTTTTCCCTTTTAACTTTTGCTACATAAAATTTAGTTAGCAGCAAACTGCATCTGTTTCCCTTCAGAAAAATAAAATAGATTTCGTCAACACTTACTTGCCCAAAAGCTCAATTTCTGTAATTGAAAATTGAGTTCTTTCATTTCAATGCACTTGGGCACTGTCTCGTGGTTGTGTCATGATCTCATTTGCTTTGTTGGGCTAGAATCCCTGGACAAATTTTTACCTGCACTCATACCTAGGGATCCCCATGCTGCAAGCAAGAGCCTCTGCCTGAAAGGGGGAATTGTCTCATAGAAGGCACAGGTATTTTCATGAAGAATAAGCTCCTCACAGCAGCCCACAAATTGTGCCCAGAGTGTATGGCATGCTAAGAGTCACTGCTCAGCAGGAGGAAAGGTGGGAGAGGAGAAAGCAGAATTTTTTGGAGGTGTTATACACTTTGCAACTGAATTGCCGAATGCTTTAAACACAGCTTCACAGCACTAATTAGGAAGCTGAGCCTTGTGATTTCCTGATAGATTTCTTAGTATCTTAGAAAAACCCTTAGGGAGAACTGTAGAAGGCAGAAATTCCACGAATGGATTGTAACTAAACAGAATGAGTTTTGAATATCACCCCAATCTGTCCACAAAATCTGCTTTCTGTCTGAAATTTCTTCTGTATGTCCTATATGAAGGGAACATATATGCTTGGGTGTTTTTGCTTTTCTTTTCTCTCAAAAGTTTCCTGTAAACTAGATAACACATCTTGCCCTGAATTCTAAAGTCGCTTTAAATTAATACTGCATACCTAATCTTGTCTTAACATGCTTTTTGGTTGGTTTGCTTTGGTTTTCTCTTGGTCTGGGAGCTACATTTGATGGGATGCAGCAGTTGTACAACCTTACTGATTAACTGATGTTACCGGAATGTTATGAAACTTAGGTAATTGAAGTTTGTAAAAAGCTTTACAGAATTTTAAATGAAAGCTGCTTCAGTTTAAGTAAGAAATAGTTGTTAGGAGTAGAAAATGGAAGGACATCTGGTGAAACAATGTATAGCAAAACTACAAAACAGAGGATCTATGCAAATCATAACTAGATGAACACCCTTTTGTAGCCCATTTAACAGAATAGAGTAATTGAATACCACGTGCCGGAGCCTGATGTCATTTACCTGAACTGTGCTTATAGGAGCTGAGTTACTCCTGATTTACACCAACACAAACAAGACCAGAATCAGGGCAGGCAAGAGCCCTAGGGGTACCCTTAGAATGAGAAGAAAAGTAAAGAGCTCCACACTAGACAAACCCACCAGCCCAGGGGATTCCTAGTTTGAACTACTTTTTATATGAAAATTGCCAGTCTTCTGGGAAAAATGCCACCTGGTATGTACAAAACCTTCCAAAACCTTCCATTCTTGAAGAGGAACATTTTCCTTCCATAGAGGAAAAATTCAGTGTTTGGGAAGGGACAATGCCTAGATTGGCATGATCTGGTAAAAATGATCTGGTAAAAACAATTCACCCTTCCACATCAATTGGGCTCATTTCCACTATATCTGAAGGAAATCTGTTTGTTGTACTGATAAAGGCAATTTTTCTTAGTCACCTGCAAGCTGGATGTTGTTTTGAGACAAATCTGAAGCACAATGTGAACGTTCTTTTACATCCCTAGCAACAATCCTGGTGAAGCTTCACTTGCAGCCCAAAGAGCAGTTGCAAGAATTGTGGTGGAAATTCAGCACAGCTAGATATGAAGACCATGACTGCACTTAAAGGGGTACTTGCAGCTCTTGAATAAAAATTCAATCTGCACATGTCTGATGAAAAGGTTACTCAGAAATAGCCTATGTTGGAAGAATATCTATGTTGGCAAAATACTTTCTGGGGTAACTTCAATGTATATTCAATGCCATGCAGGACAGTAGCTATTAAGGAACTGTGAGAAACAGCAAATCCAAAAGGAAATGTTTGGACTTACAACCCACACAGGTCCAGCTGGTTACTGAACTGTTGTTTGACACAGATCTTGTCTTAGCATTTAATCTGTAGTTTTTCAAGTGAGTATTCATTTAGTTCTTATCACCTGTTGCAACTACCTCCTTCATATTACAACACTGCATGGAAGAAAGTGTCCCTGTACAGTTATCCTTGCCTCACAATCCAGAACTCCATATTCAGCCTCAGACTACACTGTATACTAAACATATATCTGCAATGGTTTGACCAAACAGTGCCAATCTTGAAAACAGAAATCTTGGAAAAAGCCAAGTATTAAAGACAGATCTGCAAACACCTATTCAAATATCCATATTTAGGGACCATTATTCTTCTTCAAAAAAATTGAAACTATTTCAGATGCCTGACAACAGGCATATGACAATCTAATACTGCCCTCTGCAATATATTTGTTCCTTTGATAGCTGTATGTGGCAGACAAAACTTTAGGACAACAGGTAGAAAAAAATTTACTAGTTCTGTCTTTTGCACCTACAACTGATTTGAGTTTTTCTACCAGAAAAGTTACCATCTGGGGAGGAATTCTTGAACAACAAAAGAGTACCATGAGCAGGGACCAAATGACCAGAGTAAAACCAAAGTAGGATTCACTTTTCTATTATGGTATTTTTAACACATTGTTCACACTAAAGTCTTCCAGGATAACACAATGCAGTTTTCTTTATTAAAATAGTCTATAGAGACTATACTTTGAGTGTTTTGTGGCTACCATAGTAGATGAGAACTAAATTCTATGTCATGTTTTTCTCTTTTAAGGCTCTGATGAGCAAAAACTTAAGATCATTAGCTTCAAACTGTCCGTCATTTGAAGACGTATTTTCCTTTGACATACAACATTAATCTTTAGAGCATCTCCACCAGTCCTTTCTGGGCTTTAAGAATAAATTTTAACCCTTTCCATCATGCTTATATAATGAGATTGAAACATCTGAAGTCTGTTGCTTCTCACCACAGGTGAGACATTGCCCAAACACCCCTCCTGCTTGCTCAGTGCATTTCTGCTCATCACCTTCTGTATCCTTCTGTGTGTTATGGTAACCCCTTCTCCCACCTGGGGTGATTAAGAGATGACTATTTTCTTCTTAGATTTCACATTATTTGGCTCCTCAGCAGTCAAATCCTTTCTCCATAGACCTGGAGAGATGCTGCCAGTCAGTTCATCAAGAAAGGCTTGCCTTCACTTATATGCCACATTACCTTAGCCTTTCATTTGATTTTCCTGATCTTTATTTGCTAGACCCATACTACTGCATTTGAATTAAGGTGGCAGCAAAAAAGGGGACCGATTCCTACCTTATTCCCTTCTAATTTGCCAGTGTCTTCATACTTTTCACCTTTTGCTCTTTATTTGGGCAGTTGTCTTTTCATGAAGACAGTTATCAGCTGAATTCAAAGAAGGAAAGACGTCTTCCTTACATATCTGACTTACAATTCACAGCAATCCTTCCTTGTATCTGAGATGTCACATAGGGTGTCATTGATTACACCTGCACAGCTGTAAATATATTTTCTTAAATGGAGTTTTTCCTGACATGAACAGAAAGCCCTATAATTTCACAGCATAGCTATTCACTTTATCTAAAATACAGGTTTATTATTATTTTGTAAAAAGAAGATGCTTTCATTCTGACCTAGATAAGAATCTCTTCCTTTTCCCTTCTTAAGACAACTATGAAAATGAGATTGTAAATCTCCTATGGAGAAGAGACTTGGACAAATCAATAATTTATGTTATGATTTTGAGAGACTTTCACCTTGAGGAAGTGCCAGCCCTATCGTAGTTCTGTAGATCTTGTTTGAAAATGCTTTCCATTACTAATCGGGAGAACTTTCTTTTTTTCCTTATTATTTATACAAGGCTCCTTTGATTTCAATGTGTGACACTTCAGAATGAAAATGGTGTCTGCATTAATTAAAAAATGAAGAAGAGAACTCTTACTTGCCTTTCCCCTCACTTAAAATCCACGAAAAACGCTGGCAGGCAACACTCAGCATGTAGTGCTCTACTTCCAACCATGAACCCCTTTAACAGATTTCTGTCATTTTAGCTGCTTCTGGCTAAAATCACTGTTATAACAGTGACTTGGAAAGAAAAATGAGCAGAGGCTTTAGAGCAAAATGGGGGGTAGGTATACGTAGCAATTAAATAAACCTTCCACAAATCTCAGGCAGAGATCATGTCAGTCATATCATTCCTAAACAAGGCCCTGGCTATGCCAGGTTTATGCTGAGGCTTTGTAGGGGGAAAAAACATACGAGTTTATGCCCATGCACCTTTCTTTTGACCTCCACAACTTACTAAAGAGCAGACTGCCACATCAACAGCTCTCTTCCCCAAATCACCCACTGCTTGAAGAAATCTTCATCATGGCTTGCAGCAGCATGTTCTAGCCATGGGCTTGCTTTGTCCACACGATCTTCTAGAGATTGGATAATTAAAGGCCACCCATTCTTACCCATTGCACCATAAATCCAAAGCACTCACTGAGTGAGGCAGTCGAGGTCTGCCCACACAAAGTGCACACACAAGAGCTGCTGGAATGGCATAACCAACAGCAGGGCTGGGACCAACCTCTTGGGGTGAGTTCCACATTTCTGCCTCGGCCACTGCAGGCAGCTGTTCCATACCTGCACACAATCTTCAGGTCTTGTGGAAGTTGTAGCACTTGTGCCTGACTGCTCTATGCCAAGTAGATTGATCCCCTTACCTCTTTATATCAAACCAATTCTAAGACATGACAAAGGGCTAAGAAANTCTTTGGGCTGGGATTTTGAGTGTTAGCACTGATTTAGACTCTGTTTAAAATGGAGCACCAGTCTGCAAATATTTTACAGCTTTTTGGGATTAAATTACTTCCTTTGTTCAGATATTTGACTATCACTCCAAACTCTTTCTCACAATTCATTGTTATCACTGTAGGAAAAAAATTCTGAGCTACATGATGTTGGAAATATTCATCTGCTTTGGTTCACAATCTGAAAAAAATACAAGCACATATACTATTGAAAGCAAAAAGAGAACCCAACAAATCCATTTATTCTTCCCAAACTTTCCAAGCTTTGATCCAGTCTTTATGTTGTGGTCTTACATAACAAGACATCACATCAAGCAGGGCACAAATCTAAAACAAACTCCAGAAACACAACTTTTCTTTAAAACAGAAAGCATGGTTTTATTCACATATTCTCTTTTTCACACACAGTTAAAGCCGATGTAGATGATGAACTGATAGGATGACAAAGAAATTTGTGGTCCCTGGAAAATTTAAGATTATCCAACCTTTATCGTAAGATGAAAAATAATAACTGTTGGGTTTTAAATAACATCAAAATTTGACCTAAACTCCCAGTGAATATCAAGTTATACTAGGAAAGGAAACCCTACAACCTCTAAAGATTCAGATGTATAGAATAGGAACAACATAGCTCAGAGTCCCTCCTAACTCACTTCTTCTCTCCCGATTATCATATTAAATTTTTCCTTTTTTCCTTACCTCCCCAACTCCTACAAAGCAGCTCAGATATCCACACATACTCAGTGCATTTATGGCAGCAACTCTGTGACTAAAACTGGTGAATATGTAACATGATCTTAAAAAATGCATGTGAAATATGCAAAGGCATCTACTTAATGAGTACTTTCATTTTGTCCCTTTTTTGTGTTGAAGGGTCAGTTTATCTAACACACAGCGTCAGAATAAATCACTTGTATTCTGAAACCTAGAAAATTGAACTGGCTAAACAAGAATTACTTGAAATTAAGCAAAGGACTGGAATTCTCCTACCATAGGATCACATAGGATGTGCTGTTTGAATATCAGGGCTTCTAGGGCATTTTGATATGTCATCTGAGGCCTTAAAAAGTGACATAAGAATTGAGCTTTTATCTTAGCAGTCACCGAGTAAAAACTTTCTAAGACTCTTCATTGCATTTAGAAGATTGGTGTAGCAATTGTTCATTTTGATACCTGGAACTGAAATGTGGCTATTTTGCAAAATATAAAACCAAAACAAAAGTGTCATCATTTGTCATGCCTTTGTTACTTCACCTTCCTGCTCATTATCAGTAAAGGATTTTTAAAATTCTAAAGAATCCTTAGAATTCTTAAAGCATCCCTTAAAAGGATGGGGTTTTATTTGTGCAGTGGTGCAGTGCAGTGCATGATGAATGTTCATATAAGCAACCATGGGTATTTTAAAACTACTAATTCAGACACCCCATAGGTGTCTTTGGATATTGTCTATGAAGTGCAGCTTTAAAAAGAAAAATATGAAGAAATTATTTACAGTTCCAGTCAGTCTGCTAAGATGAACAATAGCATGTAAGTTGTGTAGTTAGTTCAAAACTTCAATATTTGCAAACGTTGGCTTAGAAACCACACTCAGAGTAAAATCTGACCTAAATTGCATCTACATGAAATTGTTCAAGTAATTTGGAATTGACACATTCCTAGTAATTCCCAGCCATGTTAATTTGGAAACAATTAAACAAAACTTGCTTAAAAAATAATCTGTTGAGGCATTTTCCCCATCACTTCCAACAAATAATTCAACTCCAGAAGTTTCACTGAGGTTTTTATAATGTATGCTTTTTTCACCTGGGTCATTTCTTACCCATGTGAAAGTTCTACTATCTCACTTTTTGCCTTCAACAGTTTGAAAACTAGAGAAATCATTAATATTAAGAAGAATGCCAAAGACGATGGTTTTCTCATCTTGTCTTTGTTTCTCTTTTCCTCTGGGCCACATAAGGATATTCAAGTCAGCAGAGACAGTGTTACTCTTTAAAAAACCTGCTGATTTAATATTTAGTAGGTGATGGATTCCATCTCAACAATCAGACTCACGAATAAAAATAGTCTGAATCCCACTCAGTGCCATCCACAAATCCATAGATAGAAACCCAAAGAATTGTACAGCACAACATTTCCTGCTCAGTAAGCTTGAGACAAGCTGCTGTGATTCCCTATATATACACATATATTCTGAGCTGATGCCTGTCAAACCAGCCCCTGGTTAAGTGGCAAGCATAATATAGCTTCCTTTCCCTAGAGGTAACTGTCCTCATTACTGAAACGAATGAACCTCTAGGTGTATAATAGAATTTCTTTAAAATATTCATCATATGACAGCTGATATTTGAGCCATATTTGGCTGGAATGCTACAACTTGGGGAACTTAGGACTCCATAGTCAATTAACCTAGTATTTTGCTCACCATCTAATTTATTTTTTTTTTATCATAAATCATTTAACATTTATGTTAGAATGTAGCTTGTTATCTTGTTATTATCCTATTCAGGACTGAGTAAAACACTCAGACCAGGGTTTCTCTTACTGCAGCAATATCCACTAAAACATCTGGACTAGCAAAGCTGAAACTTTTCACTTTCCCTNAGCAAAGCTGAAACTTTTCACTTTCCCTCAGCCGGAAAACATCAACTTCTCCAAGGTGAGTCACATCATCCAGCACGGTTCTGTTTCCTTCACACTTCTCAGGCTATGTGAAAACTTCCCTCTGCCAGCAGGTCTCAGGAAGACCATGGGCGGGGGTGGGAGGGTGGTGGAGAAAATAACACAGAGCCCAGAATACTCCACCAGAAATCAGAACAAAAAACTATGTAGGGAGAGAAAGAGACAAATAGAGCAGCAGGTTGTTCGCCCCAAACATTTCCTTGTTCCAACACCAAACAATGCTTTTCTTTTTGACTCTCCATTCTTACTTCT
>WAAG01002567.1:6447-20826 GCA_013390105.1 Tichodroma muraria | reverse complement strand
TGTTCTCTACATAACCCCAAGCAACCTAAATGAGATCTGATCTTCCTTAAATTGGCATGACTTAGGTCTGCAGGGTTTCTTGGCTCAGGCAGAAAGTGAAAGAAATAAAACTGGTTTGGAGCTGGAATCAGTGCTGAAGTGAATACAAGCACATTTGCATGTTCCTATCCCTGATGCAGCTGGCATCAGTGTTTATCTAAGAGTCAGATAAAGCACGAAGGATGACCAATTTCCCATTGCAACCCCTTTTCCTGGCCAGCCTCAAGGGAAGGAATTCCCACCCACAGGTTTCTGGCAACGGGACTTGGGCTGTGGGTTTGGGGAGCCAGAACTTTGGGTGTTTCTTTCTAGCTTGTCAAAGGTTGACCCCATTCTGTCTGTCTCCATTCCTGCCCTGGATTACTGATAAAATCACGCTCCCAATTATCCTGGCTTTTAGCTGACTACTTTTTCACCTTTCCATGAGTTGGCCTCTTCAATTAAATCTTGCAGCATTCGCAATCAATCACAGTCATTTAAAACAAGGATCAACTCAATTGAAACCAATCATCAACACCTATCTGTGAAAACAGATCTATTATGATTCTGACAGCTGATTTTCTCACATCTCTTTCTCTCTTACCTTTGACAAATTAAGTTTCAAAATCAGATTTCTATACATTTCTACAGTTCCTAGAACACCTACAAAGAGACACAATGACTACAGTAGACATAATAATAAATAATTCAAATGAAATAACTCTGATGAAATACAAATTACCTGGCTTCCTATGATCATGTGAACACTGAGGTGTTTATTCCCAAGGCATATCAAAAGAGCAGAAAATTTGAAAATGGCTAGGCAATATAAACCCACATCTCATAGAGAGGTAAGGACTCCTAGTACATGGATACATTTCAAGCTGACAGTAAGGAAGAAATCTTTATAGATGGACTTCCATTGTCCACCATTTCACCCTTGTGGATGCAGGAATGTCACAGCTGTACAAAATTCTTCCTCTGCATTGCTCAGCTCTTATGTACTGGAATCACAGAAAACCCTGCTGTGATTCTTTGCAGATCAGCAGTTTGATTCTCCACTTGGAGAAGGACTCTCATCAGTGCTAGATGAGGTCTGCCACAGCTTGGTCCAGCCAAGTCCTGAAAATGCCCAAGGAAAGATTCCATCACCTCTCCGGGTGGCATGTTAAAACTCTTGTGCTACCCAGTGGTGAAAAACTTTTTCCCTAATGGCCAGTCACAACTTCTAATGGCCAGTCTGAGCTGCAATTTGTGACAGTTGTTCCTTGTTTTTACGATCTGCCACAAACAAGAGTTCATCTCCATAGTCATCAAAACATGTCTTCAAGAAGATACAGGCCCCTAAGAGGGCCCCTTTGCCTCTTTTTCTGTCCAGACTAAAACAGCCCAAGGATCCTAATCTCTCCTCACTACTTATGGTTCCCATGGCTCAGAATCAACTTGGTAGCCCTCTCTCCATTTTCTGAACATGGTGCTTTCCATTTGAGGAACCTCAGGACTGACTGAAGAACCAGAGTACTCAACAAGGCTGAGAAGGACAATTACTTCCCCTGATCCGGTGGCCATGGAGGCCACTATGCTGTTTGCCTTATTTGCAATGAAAATTCATTTCATTTCATTTCACTAACTCATTTCCGACTTGGCAGCAAACATCATAGCCCATAGCTTTCCCACAAATGTTCTGTTGAGCCAGCTGCTTCCCAGAGTACATTGCTGCAATGAGTTGATCTGCATGGGCAAAGAACTTCATGTTTGTTCTCACTGAACTTCAAGAGCTTTCTGTTAGCCAAATCTCAGGCTTCCCAAGACCCAGCTGAATTGAATTTCTACCACTTGATGCACTGAACTCTCTCTTGTGCCAATTTAATGTCATCTATAACTTTTCTCTGGGTGCATTCCATCTCACCATCCATCTCACCATCTAAGTAATTTACAGAGGTGACATCACCGGCCCAATCCCTCACAGACCACTTGTTACTTGTCTCCAGTGAGACACTGAGCCATGGAAGACTACACTTTGAACTCCAATATCCATACAATTTTTAATTAATCTAACAATCCATATACTTCCCCAGTGACAGATGATAACAAAAACTGGAGTCAGCGAATCACAGGATGGTTTGGGTTGGAAGGCCTTTAAAGATCAGCCAGCTCCAACCCCCCTGCCATGGGCAGGGACACCTTCCACTAGACCAGGTTGCTAAAAGCTCCACCCCTGGGATGGGGCATCCATAATTTCTCCGGGCAATCTGTGCCAGTGCCTCACCACCTACACAGCAAAGAATTTATCCACCAATATGCCCACATCTACATATTCGGTCACTTAATTGCAAAAGGCATTCAGGTTTGTTAAATACTTCTTGCCCCGGTACATTTGGGTCAACTATTCTTGATTATCTTCTCATTCATCTCACATCTGGAAACAAATTCCCTGGAGACATGATATATAATATTTCTAGGGATTGCAGAAGTCTGACTAGCCCTGAACTACCCTTCTTTCTCTCCTTAAAAAGATGGGTGTAATAAATAAAGCCTTTGCCTAGTTTCCAGGAACCTCTGATATATTTTCATAGACAATTGCAACTGCAGAATTGCAATCACATCACCTATGTCTTTCAGCATCCTAGTACCAATCCCATCCTGCCAGATGGATTTGAACATAGCCAGCTTTTTTAAATAGTTCTGAGAAGTAAAATACTCTGTTTCTTGTGCTGCACTGCTTATTTAAGTTCTCTTAGGCAATCTTTGCTTTTGAACACTGTATTTGGAACAAGAACATATCATGCCTCTTGCTTGGTGGGACAAACTGCAAGACAGGCCACCTCTTGCCCATGCACTCAATTCCACACTACTTGGGCTCTGAGGATACAACATTTATCCCCACTCCACCCTTATAAAACAGGAACGGACTCCACCCTCAAGCTCTATGAGCACCCACCTACCAAAAAGTGCTTCTCACAACTAGCCAGTGATATTAAAAAGAAGAGAACCCAAATATTCAGAGCACTAGCCTCAAAATACTGATTAAGGGAGAAGAACAGAGAGCCAAGAAATACCCACAGAAAAAAGAAAACTTTCAACGCTTCCCTTAATAGTATCTTCAAAGTAACTGAAGGAATGAACTAAAAGAATAACTCACCCTTCTGACACATGACCTTAAACTTACTGAACAGGACTAACATTACTAGATTCCACATGGATTCTGCTAGGATGTGGTTCCTCCAGGGGAACAGTGGAGACACAGTGTGACTCCCCTTCACTGGCATTAAAGAATCTCACTGCTGTCTTGACAGATCTGCCAGGTTACCTTCCTAAATGCTCAGGGCAACTCTGCTACGTACCCTTTCCTCTGACTTCACCAGGGACCCGCAATATGCTGCAGACTTGTCGCTGCTTGTTTCTGAGTTGAGGAACAGAAGGACCCAAGTGCCGTCTAATGGCAGCACTTCCAGAGGTCTTCAGACAAAGCCCACTGCGCGGCTGCCAATTCTCTGTGTTCAGAACAAAAGAAGGGAAGCCATTTCCACAGTATGCAGTTTTTGAACACTGCTCCCTACTCCACGTGTTTAGACAAGACATACACTCTTGTACAGAGTCCCAGGATGGGTCAGGCTGGAAGGGACCACAGTGGTGCAGCTGGTCCCACCTCCCTGCTCCAGCAGGGCCATCCCAGAGCACAGGGCACAGGATTGTGTCCAGCTGGTCCTGGAATATCCCAGTGAGGAGACTCCCCACCCTCTCTGGACAATCTGTTCAGGGCTGGGCACTGCCCAGGGCAGAAGTTCTGCCTCCTGCCCAGGTGGCAGTTCCTGGGCTCAGCCCTGCCCGTGGCTCTGGTGCCATTGCTGGGCCCCGGAGCAGAGCCTGGGCCCTGCTCGGAGCCCTCCCTGCTCACAGGGACACCCAGGGCTGAGGGCCCCTCTCAGCTGGGGCTCCTCTCCAGGCTGCACAGCCCCAGCTCCCTCAGCCTTTCCCTCTCAGGGATGCACCAGCCCTAAATCATCTCCTCAGGCTCCGCTGGCCCCGCTCCAGGAGCTCCCTGTCCCTGCTGTGCTGAGGAGCCCAGAGCTGGACACAGCTCTCCAGAGGTGCCTCCCAGGGCTGGGCAGAGTTAATCTCATCTTGTTTGTTAACAGTGAAGTGGGAAACACAAGTGCAAAGCACTGCCTTGTTCGTCTTCATTCAGCCTGTGTCATACTGGCAGACCTCTGTATTTCAAATCTACCACGTTTACCCAATTTCCACATACTTTGTACCACTTGGTATCACTCGTGTGCTCTGATATGTTCCCTTTGCTTTCCAGTACTAATGCCACATTCCTTCAAAGAAAATGCACATCTCCAATGAGTGTGTTGAGTAACACAAAGTGCAGACTTAACAGGACCACTAAAATAATCATTTCTGGCAGAAAACATTCTTAAGAGGATAAAGAACACACCACCTGTGGCCCAGCATATCTTGTTTTTGCAGCATGCAGTTCTGGTGGAGAAATATTAGTAGAACTTTCATGTTTATGCTAAAACATCAGAACATATGTTCTCCTGCGAACACTACACCAGCTATTTATTTCAAATATATTTGAAAGGAATTATTTAATCAATGAAGAAACACTCAAAACAAAAACCAAATCGAAAACAAACAAACAAAAAAAATCCAAACGAGTTTACAGTTGTAGGCTTACAACTTATGAAAAGGAGGACAATGGAAACAGAAAATTGATATATTCTACCCTAACAGTGCACTTAGATCATAATTTGCTTTCTAAAGGAATGAAGGTAAATTTCCATAAAGTATGAAAACCACGGCATTTTAAAAAGCTAAGGCAATGAAGTATGACCTTTTCATCACAGAATTAGTTATCTCTACTGTATTTTCCTGGCCTTAATCTTCCTGAACTTTCAAAACAATTACCAAATAGATGCAATATCTCTATTAGTGCAAGTGGAACTTTCTTGTTCGCTAAGATTTTTGCAGAGCACTGTACAGAATAAAACCCCATCTACCTATGGGACACTCCAGTGAAAAGTGAGTAATTGATTTAAGGGAAGCTGCTGCTAGCAATTATGAGCACTTTAGATGAAAAGCATCTCAGGATATTTTGGGCACTACACTTTGCATGGAAAGGACATAAGGTCGCACATAGCAGATAAGATTTTTGAAGTCTGAAAAACAGAAAAAAAAAAAGAGAAAAAATAAGTGTAAGGAAGTGCCCATTTTATTTTATAAATGAGTCAGCAGTACTGGGTGATATTTTTACAAAGATGCATGGAGCAAAGCACCAAATGCTGCCAATGCTACTGTAGAGTAATAATATAGACAACGCACTGAAAATTAGATGTTAGGAGTAAAAATCCATATGAGAACTCGCAGACATTTCACAAAACCAAATCCTACTGTCTTAATTAATTCCAATAATCAGATGTAATAAATTCAGCTTACTCTTTTTACCCAGGAGACAAGATACAAGTTTCCTGCTCTGTATCTAGAAATGCTATGAGACCTACTTCTAGAATTCCACTTTTTATTTAAGGGTTCACAGTCACAATCACATTAGTCACGCTCAGTGTAGGCGTATGTAGAAACTAAGAGAACTACTCTCTTTGAAGGCACCCTGTCATTTAATGAAAGACTTACAGTATTATGACTGTTTTAACATTTTGAACACATGAACCTCAGATCAGAAACAAGTTCCTATGAAGGGCTCCAGATCACCTTACTTCATCTCCCAGAACAAGACTTAGCTGGGCTGCCAGGGAAATTAAATGTTAGTGACGAGCAGAGGAGCTGGGTCACTTCAGAAGGCAAGAACTTCCCCATCTTCAAGGATGCATGGTCAGCAATGGAATCTCTGGCATTGTGCATTATTTTTTCTTTTTTTCAACACACTTATCTAATTTTTGAGGTTAAATACCAACAGCTAGATGTGGCAATATATAACCTTTAAGACTGGAAGCTTAAAATCATATTGAATGTCAAGAGCAAAGCAACCTGTCCTCCTGTGTATATCAGCATCCGGGGCTGGAGGAATTCTGCCTTTCCAGAAAAGGTGACAAATGTATTCAGTATTAATGCAACTTCTCTCTGTTGATGATTCAGCAGCAGAGGGGCGACTATTGAAACACAAATATTCATTACTCGAAAACCAATGCTGCAGTAGATGTAGCATTGACAGGCAAAAGGTTCCTAGAGGAACCTGAGAATTAAGGAACACCTCCCCGTCCAAGTGGAAGAGTATGAGCAGCTAATGCATCTGTAGGCTGTGATTGACTTGCTGTCAGATCACAGTTTAGTTTTCCATATGTGGTTGGTTCAACAGTATTACTGTGTTGGCAGAGTCCAGAGATCTCACCTTTAAAATATGGGTGGGTTGTCATCACATCATCTTGGAAGCACACAGTTCCACCTTCTCCTTGATCTGCTTCTTGGGAACTCTTTGTGGATAAGTTTATCAGCTGTAAGCAATGCCTTATCAGTTCCTGAAAAACACTGAGCCAGCCAAAGCAATAGGTTTTCCCCTCAGTGGAAAATTCAGCGTTCCCAATGGCAGGAAAACAATCTCAGCTGTATATGGGCCAACATAAACATCCAGCAGAAAAAAAATGCAGGGCCAAAACACCTGAGGGCCCATGTATGGAGCATTCCAGTACCAGAAACTGATATTTCTCCACAGACCAGCTGATTTGGACCCTGTAGCAAACAGCAGAATGCCAGATATGAGACAGGTGCCTGTAAAGCACTGATTTTAGCATAAATACAGCTTTAGAACATGGTGGAGATGGGCTCAATTCTGCTCTGTGCCAGAGAGATTAATGCATAGCTAGCAGTCTGCCTGACACTACAGAGGAATGAGGGGTCAGGAATAGGCCAAAACATAGTTGTGTTTTGATGAAAGGTGAAGGGATACACCTCCGGAAGGAAATGAGTCCTTGTGGACACAGCCTGAGCGCTCTCAGCTTAGCGAAGTGACAGCAGAACTGAACAAACCAAAATGCCTGGGAAAGGACACAGAGATTAGGAAATAGGGGAAATGAAAAAATATTAACTGAGAAATGAATCAAGGAAGCAGCATTTGCTATCAAATCACTATGCTGTTTAGGGTACCCTGAAACCTTAAATTCAAGTATAGCAGAAACCCACAGGCTGCTGTGAGAATGCACAGGACAAGGCAGTAGCCACTGAACATAAATGTAAGAATAAAGAAAAATTAAAATCATAGCTAGACAGTATTACAGCAAATGTTACTTCTTATCTGCAGAACCACAAAGGTTTTCCACTGAGCTGGCAGGTTTGAGTACTGCATCTAGGTGCAAGATTTCATGGTTACATTGCTACACGCAACAGAGCATGGCATAAACACCCTGGTATGCCCTGGGCTCCTCGCCCTCTCCTCTCTGCAAGTCATCAACTTAATTTCAGATGCAAAGGAGGCATGAAGAAGTGCCAAGGGGATCACTGACATTTTGTTCCGTACTAGGAATGCATTGCTCTGGAGTACCTAATAAAGATAGCAGCAATGAGGACTCAAAGGAGGTCACTGGTAGAAACCAGTGTCATTCAAAGTCTGTAACATCCTGACCTGGGATTTCACTTCTTCCTGCAGCTCAGCTCCACAGGGAAGTAGAAGCAGAACCACATCAAAGCAATAATGTACATTACTGGAGAAAGGATCACAGGGCATGTAAAGAGCTAGGCTGAGAAATTCCAGCTGCAGTCACAGGAATAAAGAAGAATGTACTGCACACGCTGCATGGCTACCAGAGCTCCGAGGCTGCATAAACAGATCTTTGATTGCAAAAGCAAGCAGGTTGCTTCTTTGCAATCTGCAGGGTCACAAGTAGAGCAGCAAGGATGCAGTTATGAGCTGAGGGTTAACTAAGAGTGTAATTCTGTCACATTCAGTTTAGGAATGTGAGTTTGATTTAATTTCACACATTTCACATGAGTTTGGGTGTCTTATTAATGGCCTAGGGACCAATAGCATCAGCCTCTTCAAAAATTTTTTGTTGAACAAAGGAGTTGAGTCCTTTACAGCAATGACATTTAATTCAACAGCCAAAGGAAATCTAGAAGCAGTTCTGGACTGTGATGCTCCCCTTGACTTAAAGCTAGAAGCAATGAATAAGCTGATATCAGTATATGCAACAGCTTTGCTAAGGGCTCCTTCTATAACAAAATTTCATCCTCAGAATTGTCCTTAAAATTAGGTTTAAAAAGAATCATGCCATGCATTTCAGACCAGCAGATAACAAAAATAAAAGAGCTCTGTGAGCATGTACCACATTAGAAAATGCTTTATGCCAGGCAGGCAAGTCCTTTTATCTCTCTCTCCCCTCACTCTCCCTCACAACACAGAACTTCTGAAACTCCTCCATTATCAACCCACAGCTCAAGCATGGGACTGTAAAAGAAACCTATTCATTTCTGTACTTATAGAGAAAGATTTTTAATATTAATGTCCAACAAGACCACATGTTAGTGAATAAGCAGTGACAGGTGGTAAAAGCAGATGGTTTTGAAAAGATTTGTGGCAGTCCCTGGCTCCACCATCCTAGAAGCTCCACAGGGTACTGGCAGAAGCAGTTCCTTTCCTTTTGTTTCCTTTCCTTACTCCAGAAAACCAGCAGCTCATCTCGCTAGTTGCCACAAAGGCAGGAAAGGACAGGCAAAACTCACTCATGTTCTTCATCCCACCTCCAAACTGCTTTTGCCTCTCTGCAGAAGCCCAGCTGAACGCGAGCCATCGCTCTAGGCTGAGCAGTGGGGTGCCCACTTGACGTGAGACACAAACCCACACCCGTGTTTGCTGGTCCCAGCCAGGACCAGAGTGGGCAGAGCTCCTGGGTTTGGCAGTCACTCGCCACAGACCACGGCCACTTTGCTTCTGACCACACGGGAGGATGGTACCTAAGAGAGAGCATCACGGCACACTCCAGTGCTGAACCCCAGCACAAACACCTGCCCGCGGGCCAGAGCTCTGCTCAAAGCACCAGCACCTGTTTCTGAAAGTCCTAGTGATGAAGGAGGCATCTCAGATGCTGCAACTCTGCGCAGCCAAACTTTGACAAATGGTGAGTAAACTTCAGGTCAATTAATCACAGAGAGATACTGCAATGGGAGCAAAGCTCACGGAAGCGCGGCTATTCATATTGCATCTCAGAACAGAGAAAGTGGGCAAAAACCACCATTATTTCATGTGTCAATGACAGCAGTGACAGAAAAATATATTTCCAGTAAGTGTGTGTTTGGCTAAAGCAATGTTGATTGCTACAGATGCAACCTTTTCCGAGTTACTGCTATTTATGCTCAGGGAACAAGGACCCACTAATGACGAAGAGACAGCGCGAGCGTCACGCCGTCGTTTTGGGCACGCTGCCTCAGCTGGAGCATAGCACCAGCTCCAGTCATCTGTAACCCTTCTCTGAGATATCCCTGCACACCTAAAAAGATGACTCAGACAATTTCTTATTCTGCCAATGAATCATTACATGGTGCTACCTCTGGCTACTGTCAAAAGCACCTGTAACCATCTCAGCCATTAACTCCACAGTACACCCATTCCAAAGAACCTCTTAGAACACTGCTGTGCTCTGTTAATACCCACACATTTTGTGAGCAAATTAGGAATCTCTGTTTCAGCATTTACTAAAGTGTAGGGTAGGAACTACACTCATGAAAACGGCTGGTACTTTTCCTACACAGTATCTCCATTTTTCAGATTTTCCTCAGAAACAGGAGTGATTGGCTCAATATCAACACAGCACTTATTCTTGCTTTATGTTTCTTTAAACGATACAACTACATAGCTTTGTAAGAACCTTTTTCTTGTTTATCTGTTGCACTGTTTACAAAATTGTAGCCAATTAATGTTTTTGTAATTTCACACACAGTATCAAGGTAGTTTCTGAAGGAATATTCTAGAGACGGTTGTAACACTACAGTGTAATCATATTTAGCAGCCCACAAATATGGAAAGGTCTTTTTGAACCATCTCTGGCAAAATAAATCCCCCTCTTTACATTAAATCAGGGAATCTTCCTTTCTCTCAAACAATTAGGTTTATGGCTTCTTTCAGGAAGGTAAAACGGAAAACAAACCCACCAACCAAAAAAAGGAGCGATCAGGGCAGTCAGTCCCAATTTTATACAGCACTGCAGAAACAGTACTGAAAACTGAGTCTGCTGCAAAGGCAAATACAAGCCATTCAAAACTGGAATCAAAACCTTGTATTTGTTTCCAGAGAACACCCCATGGTAAAATTGCCTCTTACCACTGGACACAATAAAACACGGATATGGGATTGGACAAAGGCAAGGCCAAAAGATGGCTTTAGAAATTACATTGTAAGCATCCAGGTTTGTGACCAGTCCCACCATTCTTGAATGCTTTAATCAGTCATCAAGTTTTTCTGTTTTTCTGTATTTTTTCTGTTAAGCCCACAAGACAATCACCTGCTACTCAAAGCAGATATGAAGATGGATATTGCTATCGAGGGTTAAAAATTAATTGAAGTATGAGGAAAACCTATTATAACCATATTTTATGGGCACAGCTGCACCACAATTACATTGTGGAGGGAGAAAAATTATTGGGAAGTAGAAAACTTTGGAGTCAAACACAACAGCGTATTTTTGAGGCACAAGATACCTTTTTCTGTAAGCGTGGGTGGAAGAACAGAGTCCCATTCAATTTCCAGCTACTTGAAACTGCCTAAGCAGAGGTACACACAAAGAGAAACACATTCAATCAACTCCTGAAAACACAGCTAATATAAGCTTAGAACAGAACACAATTATAACTGAATTACAGGTATTTTTGCCAAACCTTCAATATGCCTCATGCTTTAACAACAAATGTAGCCACAAATGTGAGGGAGAAAGAGTTTCCAGTTTTCAGTAATTATCAACAGAACATTAATTACATGCCTACTGTTATTATTTCACTATGTAAAGACCTAGTTGGCCGTAATTTTAATGCTGCATGTCACTCAAAGACAGCTCCATTTTCTAAAGAAAGCCTTAAAAGCACTATGAAAGTAAGAATTAAAAAAAAACCCAAAAAAATCAAAAAATGCCGCAGACAAAATGTCTGCCTCAGATGGCACTAAAAAATGAGAAATAAATGCTTACCATTCAAAAACTGAATGGAAAAGAACTGTAATAAAAGAAAATGCTGTAGTTTTACCTTGAAGGACATAACTTTGACTCAGTTCATCAGACCCTTGAAGGGTATACCTACGCAGGCGACTGGAGACAGGCAGGCACCTCTCCTCCCTCTCCAAATTGGCCAGATAGGAGCCAAATTAAATCTGGAGGCCGTGCAGAAGCATCAGCACAGCACCAAGAGAGCTCGGGAGGCTGAATGTCGCCCGCTGCGAGGAGGAGCAGCCCGCTGCTCCCCCAAGCGCACGATCTCCGCCGATTCCTCGGCGTGTTTGAGTCAGGCGTTGAGTCAGACCCAGGAATTCATCCAACTGAAAACCAGGCCAAGAGCAACAGCAAGAGCACATTTGCATCTGGCCAGGAGTGATAGCCCCATCCCAAGCGGGAGGTCGGGAATGCGCAGCCAGAGGTGAGGCAGGCTGACCCCACACTCAGGGAGCAAGGTTTGGGGAGCGCCAGCACAGCCCCACACGGGCACAGGTGAAGAGCTCCCAAACGAGGACTGCCTTTGTGAAACAGCTGCCTGAGCCAGGCAAGGGAACGTCCTTCAGATTATCCTTATTTCCAGACACATCTGGTGATGCCTGACTCTTTCCGTGACCCACTCCTAATAATTTAGATGATTTTAATCTCGCTGGACAATATTGAAACTTCCATTTCTGTGTGGACTCAGGACCCTCAGGGAAACAGAAAGTTGTAAGTTCACATAGTGATAAGGTGAAATAATGCAACTACAGGACAATACTAACATTATCCCCTGCAGCTGTTATTCCCAATATTTTCTTCCAAACACAGCAAAACCAAAAAACATAGTAAGATAAGCAACAGTCCCCATATGAGTCAGGTACTCATCAGTAGTATAGTTTTCTCTACCCCACTGAGTTGCTCACAAGATCTGTCCCTTGAATAGGTCAAAATAACTTGCTACTGGAGAAAAAACCTGGCAAAGTCTTCAGAACTAGGAGTTTTCTATGTGAAAAGTATGAAAAAAAAAAGTTTTTTTCCAATGACAGTCTAATTCTGCAGGCTGCTCCTCTGAAGCAAGGATCTACACTCTGCCCCTGGAGTTGAAATCGTAAGTATCCTGATGCTGTCTGAAGACAATGACCACTTGTTCACGTTCCCTACTGCACCATGCAGAAAAATGACAGTTCCTGTGCCTTTGGTCCTACTGCCAACAGTTCTTGTCACAATCCTTCTGCCCTGTCATCATCCATGTTCTCCCTGCCAGCACTCCCACACCCTCCCAACTCACTCACCTCCCCAAGATTCAGGTTTGTCAGATCTGAACTGACTTTGGGGAAGGTACAAGAAGATTATCAGTCAAAGCTGCCTCCTGTAACAGAGCCACAAACCTAGTTCCTCTGTTAATAGGCCATTTCCCATTACTCTTCTAGCAGCTGATCTCTAGATAACTTTCTTCCCAGCTGACATGCTATGGGTTCTATTTACTCAGCCTTTTCTCACATGGTCTTCAAGATGTTTTAAAACTACGTTTCCCCACCACTAATTTAAAGAAGCCTTGATAGGGACTAGACTTGAATCCCGAATTGGAAGAACTGAAGAATTTCCAGCTTTGTTACAATATCAGATGCATCCTCAAACATACTCTAAATATAGTAGAAGGCTGGCCTAAATCTGCAATTGCTTCATGTTTAATTCAGATACCTTTGAGTGAATGCATCCCCACCCCCCTCAAGTTTCTCATCCCCAGTTCTCATCACCTATGTACTGAAATTTATGGTGACTTTAACTTAGAAAAACACCCCAAAACACAGAGAAAATGTTTTAAAACACTGTAGTTATGCAGAAACAAGTTGTCAGAACAAGACAGTAGATCTAGAGGTTAAAACACTACATTGCAGCAGGGATTTTACAACTTCACTAAAGCTACTGTCAGTGCAATTTTTAAATTACGTAGTTCCTTCAAACAGAAGACGTGTACCTAGCTCAGTAATGAACAGAACTTGCACATTTCTAGTCAGGAACATTACAGGTAAGCAGGAAGTGATGATGTTTTTGATACAGCAGTGCAAATCAAAACAAACTCCAGCAGCAGATCTGTGTCACCAGCTTCTTAAGCGAGGATGAAGGTACCCAGAATGCCAAGCACCCACAGAAAGTTACACTCTAAACTAACAAGCCAAAACAATGTGAGCTTTGGTACTGAAAGTTTCTGAAAGGCCTTGCATTTTTTTTATGTTTCTGGGATCATCTAATAGTTCAACCGTACACTTGTTGTAATACAAAGTCAAGTGAACCACGATAAGAGATGATATGGATTTTGGAAGACATTTTTCTAGCCTAATAATGACCTTCAGAGATAGCAAACTCTCAGTTTAAATAAAGATGCAAAACTAGCCTTTTGACTGAATTTATAGTGCAATATTTCTGGGTGAACTCCCATTTAGTTTTACTGCTTCCCCCCACAAGATAATGGTCTGCCGTTAGTTGTTTCCCTAGCTATGCCCTTAGAAGGCTCCAAGGCAAACACTTAAAAAACAAATTGTTCCGAGTAACAACATTACTATAAAGGACTATATAAGACAAGACAAGGTCACATGTCTCTAGTTTCCAGACAACCGAGGATATCCTCACAGGATCCTGTACCAAAATTTGTGTTTGTGGTGCCCTGCGGGTGCGGGATAGGAGGGATATCCAGTCATTTCCCAATCAAGAGACAGAAAACAGCATCAAGACTCTGAGTAAGGCTCTTTCCTCGTATGATTAAAATTCTATTGCTGTCTAATACCACACTTCTATTAAAAAACCAAAATTCAACGTATTGGCCTAACAGCAGGAAAACAAAAAGGCAACCCTCCCCTCAAATTAGATTAGATGTTTATTTTTAACAGCATCGCACTGACGATTTACCCCTACCCGGAGCCAACCCTGCGGCGAGGCAGGGCGGGAGCCGCTCGCCACATCCTCTCCTCACTGACGGGGTCGCACCCCGGCGTCAGCTCACCCGAGGGAGAGCCGGAGCGCCGGCGGGGCCGCGGCCGCCGCTGCCGGGGCTCGCCCGGGACCGGGGGAAAGGGGTGGGGAGCGGGGAACAGCAACCACGCCCCACAACCCCCCCCCGGGACCCTCCACAAAAACCCAGGAACCCCCAGAAACCCCCCACAAACCGCCCGTGCCCCCCACCCGCTCCTAGCGCCACCCCACGCCCCCCTGCCGGCCACGGTTCTCACCGTGT
>WAAG01002566.1:0-13443 GCA_013390105.1 Tichodroma muraria | reverse complement strand
GTTTTAATGCAACATAGAACACCAAGTGATGTGAAAGTGATTTGGAGTCTTTATTGCTTAACTGGAACACAGAAAATGACCATAAATGTGACATTCAAATGGGAACATTTTTTGCATATTTTTTCCCAGAAAACTACACAATGTGTAAGTGATAATTAGCTTTGATGCACAATTTTTTAATGGAACAGCTGTCCATCACCACTAGTCTTATTCAAAGCAGTTTTCTGATGATGAAGCAATAGTATTTGGAGGATTCTCTGATGTTAAGTGACCTGTAAACCAGCTGCACCTAGCACATGGACCATTAAATGGGAGTGGAGATGGTGCTTAACTTCAGTAAGATGTGTGCTGCTTTGTGAGCTGTCAGCCTACAGAAGAGAGCAAAACAAAAGGTGCATGAAAACAGCTGCTGAACAATGCTATAGGGAAAAAAGTTCTCTGCATGTGCAACAAAACATGGGCACAAAATGTGCTTCCAGACCCCTCCTTCCTGTTTGTCACTGTATGACATTTTCATGTTTAAGTGTCCCCATCATGTCAGCAGAGCCCATGGGTTTCACTTCACAGCATCTGCTCCAAAGGTCCATCTCCCGGTCTCAGATATGGGGAGTGGGCTGTATCCTCCTCCACTTGGTGTGAGAGAGGCAGGGCATTAGAACAACCATGTCACCACCCTGGTGTGGGGGTTTGCTGCACCTCTTCCTGCAGGAGCAACTAATGGATCCATGAGGGGAGGATCCCAAACACGCTGATACTTGCGGCTGTGCCTCAGATGTAGAGCAGCTTGGCAGTACTAATGACCAGGCGTGTTTCTGTGTTGATTGTTTCAAACAACCCCTGCAAACTGCATCCAGTGGCTCCAGCACTGAAGGAGGAGCCTGGGAAAGCAGTCTAACTTTCTAGGTTTGATCCAAACTTCCTCTGTGGCCTCAGTGCTGTCTTTGAGATCCAGATATTCCAAAGTGTTTGAGGACTTAACGGGCTTGGGACAATCTGAGCTCAGTCTTCATTCACTCTTCATCCAAATGGCATAGGATCAAAATTAGCTATTGTTTCTCTTTACATTTCTTGGCACAGGTATTGTAATGCTTGCTATTTCCAGTGCAAACTGGAAGCTTTTCACTGAGGAGGGCTCACATTTGCTGTTCTCTTCTGCTTACCAACAGACAGTAACTTCTGCTTCTGGAGACTGTGATTTTTCCTGTTCCCTTTGATATCTACCCTGCCTGCACTCCTGCAGTCTCCCCAAGGAGGACAACACACAAATTTGGATTTAACTCTGACTGCTATATGACAGGTTCAAGCAAATGTTCAGAGTACTTGAGTAGTTCCAGATGCAGCGACTGCCTCCTGTTAAAATATATAATCTGCAAATGATCAGTGGGGTATGAAATTGACTGGGTTGTCTCACTGGGCCAAATTAGACAATAAAACAATACCTGCAGGAAGAGAAAGAGAAATTAAAATAGTTTTGGGATTCCCTGATGTTCTTGCTGTGATCTCCTCTTCTCCACACTCCACTCATCTGTCCTGAGTGGACTGCACAAACCATGAACTTCTATTTCCCTAAGTAGATTTCAATAGACAACTGCGTGGAAAAGGCAGTGTGGGGGTGCATGACATCCCTTTCTGTGTGTAGACTCTATGAGTTACCTCCCCCGCCCCAACCCTTTCCAATACATCTTCAGCTGATGGAAATTGGAAGAAAAAAGCCCCAATTTGCTATATCTGGTAATCTAGGATGGAATATGATCACTATTTCATCCCAGCTACCCTTCTTATATATTCATTCCATGCTGAAAAGTAGAATGGCCTCTCTTCTTTCACTGGAATGATTGCATGGAATTCCCAGTTCTGTCAAAAGCAGTGATTAGTTCTTTAAATGTCTGTAACTGTATTTGATGATGGTGAGAATAATCTCATTCTCCACAATTTAATTGTCAGCCATGCTCCTGTCAGGAGAAAAGGGGAGAAAAAGTGTTTTGCGCTTCTCCCAAGCACACATTTTTGTGCTAAAACAGTATCTGTGTATTGATGTCGCTTTCACTGCTCTCCTTCTCTGCAATCATCAGACCAGACTGTATCTGACCTTGCAATGTTGTAATATCAAATGATATTGGTTCATAAGACTACTTAAGTGACCTCACTTGTTTGCCTGAAAAAAGATGTTTGATTTCTGTGGTCACCTCCTCCAATCCATGACAAAACCTACAGCTGAGCAAGAAATACCTTCCCTACTACTCAGAGGATGTTTTGCTTACCATGTCAACAGCCCCGCTAAATAGTTTCCAGCATAGCTGGAGCAATTGGCAAGCTTGGTGGTTTGTGCCCACTCCTGGCACCTCTTGATAAGCAAGAAGATTTGCAGTGTGGAAACCCTGCATAAGGTAGATGTGCACGTATAAGTATTATGGCTGGATCAGTGCTCACGTGGAGTGGTTGGACAAAATGTATAAAATGTATAAAGAGTACAAATGTAAATTTATTCAAACCTAATCCTTTCCCTCAAGGAAAGATAACTTTGGATCTTGTACTATAGGCACCAGCATAAGTATAAAAAAGTGTTTTGATTTAAAATAACTGAATTGTGAATGTATTTCCCAAAAGTACCCTTCAGCTTTGTGGGTTTTGTCACACACACACACACAATCCCAAAAACACAAAAAACAGAAAACCAAAAAACCCAACATTTTTTCCTAGTAACTCCTCCTAAATGACTTAAGGAAGTTGTAGATAATCAGCTAGATTGTTAACATCATGTGAATACACTTGTGTTCACATTGTTCTGCAAGGGACAGGACAGGCAAAATCCTCACAGTGGATTAATGGGAGGCCTGGTAATATGTTTTTATTAGATTTTCTAGATCTGAGTTGACATTTCATTCACCTTGGCTGAAGAGTGACACAGTGCCACTAATTTAATGTAAGCTACATAGCTGTAAAATGTGAACAAAACAATGATGATTCAGAGCTCTTATTCTAGCTAATAAAAATTGGGCTTTATAGTAAGCTTCTGGGACTTTTGGTGTTTTGAAGTNGAGTAAATGGTCACAGATTTGTACTCAGTAAATACAGATTTATATTACTTTTGTTAGGTTAGAAAAAGATGTCATTGAAGTGAAGCAATTCTGCTCTGTAAGTGGTCTGAAATCAGTTTTGAACGTTATCTTATGATTTTTTGTTTTGAAAAAATGAATGTTTCCAAGCTGAATCCCAGCATAGCAGCAGTCAGACCCCTCAAGGGAAACTGTCCATAATTTCTGTAGCATTGCAGAGGGAAGTCAGTGGTTGTTAGATCAATGAATCCATTTTGAAAATTTGCTGCTCTTGCGTGTCCCACGGGGAAGCGTGGCCTACAGTCAAATCCATATCCTGGCACATGTGGGACGGGAGCAAGCAGCTCTGTGGGGCTTAGCTGCCTTCTGGAGTGGCCAAACCATGACAAGCAGGTTTTAAGATATAGAATGCTTCAGCAAGGTCTCACTTGCTTTTTTGTTTTTCCCACTGTCAGGAGTTACTCCCTGTACCAGCACTGATATTGATGTAAGTCGGAGCAGCCACAGACCTGCTGATCTGCCTGAGGGGTGAGACACCTTTTCAGCATTTGGGATATTTTTTGTGTAGATCTCTTTTCAAGAGTGGATGCACCATTCACCTTTGTCTTGTGTGGAATAAACTGTCTGCCTGGAGGTGGATGAAGAGACTGGGGACGGGATCCTTCAGCTGTGTTGAGTTACCTGTATGTACAACCCAGCTAGGTCTGCAGGGCTTGGTTTGCGTTTTTAATCTTCCCCTCACTAATAACCCCATCTGAATTTCAACATCCAAAGATGAAAGCCTTCACAGTTTAACACAGTCCACAGGTCTATCTAGTCCACACAATTAATTTTGCTTTAGTGTTAATACTTACAGCCAAAATATCTGACACTTGAGGTTTTTTCAGGGTAAATTTATTGTGTATTGAAAAATATAGTCCAACATAGTAATGCTGAAACTGTGCTTGAATTGGGAGTCCTTTTGTAGTGCTACAGGAAATTCTCCCTGGCTGTGTTGCTGTTTGACTGGGTTTTTAAGTAGTTTCCCATAAGGCAGTATCTGCTGGTGTCCTTTGAACTGGATTAGACTTTGTGTCTGAGATACAGCTCAGTAAGCTTCACACTGCATGGAACAGAGTTTAAACACCATTCCATGTGCTACCATGTTGCTTTGCATATTCATAGGTTTTAACACCTTTCGGGAGAGGCAGGCTTTTTTATGGAATTGGTGGCATCAAAGCTGTCCCAGGACTTGAAGTACTTGCTGATTTGAGGTGGTTCTGCAGTATTACCAGCACTGGTAACAAATTAAAACGCTTTCCTGTATATGTACCATTGTTAAGGCGACTTCATTTACTTTATTTCAGTGACTTCCAACTGTGTTGCTCTCACCATGCATTATCCATGTGCAACCTTGTAAATAGCTTCTAGTTCTTACAACGCTGATATAAATCAGAGGGCCATTTTCTCTAGGGGACTTCAGCCTTAAGCTCTACAGCTTGTTTTGAAATGAAAACAGTGTTCAATTAAGGTGAGTTGTTTGCTGCACAAAGATTTAAGTATCTCATACTGCCATTTATAGAGAGGCTTGGAGGATATAAACACAGCATGAGTATTTCCTGTGTTCTGCTTTCCACTTCCACCTATCTCTTTTCCAGATATCTTCAGCTGAGATGCAGTCTGCTGGAAGTGGGGTGTGATGAGAGTGCCACCAACAGTGTAGGCTGTGAGATTATCTATTCATAGATGATTCTGTTCACAGAAGCAGAGAAAAAACTAGGGTGCATCTCACACACATTGGCTTGAAGTTAAGTTCCTAAATAAATAGCCTTTTCAGGACAACTTGCTAGATACAAACCAATGGGAAAGTGGAGCAGGAAAAAAATGCTCCTGAACCAATATTCTTGGCCTTGAGGGGGGATAAAATATATAAAATTGCTTTGAACCAAGATATTGTCTTGGGGGTTTTTGTGTGTCATCCACAGAAGGAGTTAGAAGGATATTTGGCAAAAGAAAGTTCAGAGTGCTCTGTGGTTTTGTATTCTCATGGTCCCATATGGCTCCACCCGTAAGGTTTCTGTGGGGACTGTCAGTGCCTTAGCTCATTGCCCTGCTTTGTGCAGCTCAGCCCCCTGCACTGGTCTTGCTTTATATCCCTCTGGTAACTTCTGGGTCTCATTCCTGTAAAACTGGTAAGGCTCTCACTGCTTCACTTCCAGACATAGCCCCAGTAACAAAGCTTGTTCTGCTGAAAAAAAAGTCAGATTTCTCTTTCTGCAAGGAGGCCAGGAGGAAAGAACTGCTGCTTCTGCCACAGGGCAGTGACAGGCTGTGGGATGGGGAGCCTGACATGTATCCCTGGCATTTTTCTTTGCTACATGGGTGGCTTTTCAGACAATACCATGCGGATTACCAGAAGAGAATCCCACATAGTTTCACTCAGACCTTTTGATTTTTCAGCAGCCTTATTCTTCTCTCTCTGTGTGCAAGCTTTTTGCTTCTCCTGCTGCAGCTGAGCTTTGTTCTCTGTTGTCCTTGTCTCTGTTCCATTTGTGCCATAGCGAATGACTGCTCTGGGGTAGGGAACAGGGAGTAGGACCAGGGTATCTTCCTGTACTAACCTGTAACAGGTGTGATCTCAGGGCCAGATACTCTGGAACTGAAGCAACAAACGCTGAAGGTTTTCACACCCCCATTACACATACCCTGTGGAATTTACTTCAGGTTACATTTTGTTTGGTCCAAAACTTCCTAAAACAACATGTTTTTTGGAGCTCTCTCAAGGAAAACCATCTCATGAGACTTTACTTGCTCCACACAGGACACAGTTTGAAATGTTCTCTGAAGTGCCATATGAAGATACCCTCAGGTAGATGAGTATCACTTGAGTGTATCCATATCCCTGCTGACAATCCCCATGCTGAATTTGGACAGCATCATTTGCTATGTGTCTTGAAGGAAAAAGTGAAAGACTTAATCCCAAAATTGTATCAGCTCATCCAGACTAGGCAAAGAATTATAAGGAATTAAGAGATGAGTGGGCACAGAGAGAGCCTAGTAAAGTAAGAGGGAGAGAAAATCAGATCGGTATGCTGCCATGGAAAGGTGATGGGGCCTGAAGACCCGAATTGCAAAGAGGGAATTATGCATGAGGAGGTTGTGAAAGGTCTGCATAGCAAATGACTCTTACAGCAACCGGTGTAGAGAGGTCATGGTGTAAGAGAAATGAAGGCTGAACAGATATATGGGGTGAGATGAAGAGGGAAAGGCAAGGAGATCTCTTCTCTGCAAATTTCTCAAAGTAGGTGGTGTACCTTGAGAAAGTATTCCTACAGAGTTTGCTTGTTCTTAAGCTTTTCCAGTCATTAACTGTTGGCCCCATCAAAGATGTTTTTCCTTCTCTTGAGGAAGTGGCTATAACATGGAATACACAAAGGTAGCATTTGGATATACACTCATAAAACGAGAAAGGGGATGGCCTGATAATGTATCAGCAGAGAAATGAGGACTATTAAGATGTGGAGATGGTGTTACTGGAGGTGGAAAGTACAGAAGTGGATGGTAGGATACAGAAGAGAAGCACGCATGATGGCCAAAAGTATGGACAAGTTTCTGTATGCTGGGAGCAGTGTAGCTGTAATATTCAGGTCACTGTTGCAGTACTATTTTTGCTCCTCCTGCTGTCTCCGTTTGCTTTATGTCTTTGAATTCTTTCTTTCACAAAAGCAGACAGCCTGCATCTGGGGAAAAAGGGAGACGCAGCAAACTGACCTTTATAGCCAGGGATGCTCTTGGGTGCTTCTTGTACTTTTATCCAATTGTGCAGTGCTCTTTAGCTAACAACAAAACTGAATCATAGCAAAATTAATTGCTGATACAGTGCAAAAGAACACATTACACAGCCAATTTAAACCCTGAAGGTTTTTGCAGAGGGAGGAGAAAAGCAGTGGTGTGCACAGCTCTGTGGCTGTAGAGATGTTCCAATACTGTTGCAGCCTGAGTTGCACCAGATCCTTTGGGTACATTTTCAGCTTTTTCACAGTTGTGTGCTGTCTTAGTCTGAAAGACAGGTGAGGTGTCTGCTAAGGAAGGCAGGAGCCTCCCTTGGAATGGAGAATGAAAACCCCCTCCCTCAGAATTGTTATAAATTTGAAGTTAAGGGGCTCTCAGGCAGAGACACGGGGATAGGAATAACAGTTCTTTACTAGTGTGTATAACAAGGCAAACTCGGTAGCAGCAGTAACTCTGGCGGTGACAGCAAGCAGACCCAGGGCCCGGGCCCGGTTCTTCTCGGCCCCGGCATTTCCCCTTCGGCGCAGCGGCCGTCGCAGGCGGCAGGGTGAGCGCGAGTGCCGGCGTGCCGGACCAGATGCGGCGGCGGCTCGGCGGCCGGAGCTGGAGCTGCGGAAAGGTCCCGGCAGGGCAGGGGGAGCGGGACCGGCCCGGGCACACCCAGAGCAGGAGCGCAGGAGCGGCGGGCGCGGGGCAGCGGCGGCGCGGCTCCAGCGGGGCAGGGGGAGCCGAGGCTCAGAATTCCGGGCACGCGAGCGGATGGGGGCAGGTCCCTCGGGGCTGAGCTCCGGCCGCGCCGCTGAATTCTCCCCGCAGTAAAAGCTCGACAGCCTGGCCGTCCCCTCCGATGCCAGAAAGCGAGAGAGCCCAGCTGGGCCAGCCCCGTCCTTTCCCTGCCTCCGGTTCGCGAGATGTCCCTCGAAGAGAAAACTCCCCCAGAGAAAAGTGCAGCCAGGTGCCACAGTCTTCTCCCGACTTCAGCTACTTCTTTCCTCTTTCTTGAGTACCCATAAGTATCCTGTAATTAGTGTCCTAGCAACTTCTGGGAAAAAAATTCTATAAGAAAGAAACCGAACCCCCAACATGTGCACACTTGATTACTGTGTTCTTGCAAATCTCCAGCTGAGAGAGATTCAGTAATTCTGGCAAAGCAGGACAAAACTGGTAAACTGTGGGAGTCTTGACAAAGCCATTTGCTGTCATAGTCTCAGGAGGATGATTGTGGTCTAAGACTAAAAGGGTGCAGGGGAGGGAGTAAAGGTAGAGAAGGAAAATGGGAAGAGTTTACTGGGGAAATGCACAGATGGATAAGAAGCTGGCTTACAACTAATCTATAGAATTACTATGGAATTACTGGCTATTGTGTGCTAAAAGGAAGATAATTAGAATCCTGCAATTAGATATGTATTACACATATGGAACTGGTATTTCATCTTTCTGTAGATGTGATAGATATGAGTTTAATTAATATGTTTCTGTGAGATTTCGCTGTTTAGATGAGTCATGATGTTTATTTATATGTGTATGTGTATTACCTGTGTCTGTTGATAATCTCTTTGCATTTACATGACTAAAATTTCTAAACTTCAGTCAAGCACTGAAGGAAAATCTGTAGGGTGCTAGAGAGAGTTTGTGGAGAGGTGAAGGGAGTTTCCATACAGTGTACAACTCCCTGCCCCAGGGAACACACCTGGGCATTCCTACCTGAACCTGAGAGTATATTAACCCATTGAAATCAGTGTTTTGTGGGCTTCCCTTAACCCTGAGGGATCAAGACTGTGACCATCACTTTGACTAATAGACATCAAAATTGCAACAAACAAGTCTTGTCAGGGGATACTCAGGGGGTCACTGCACACCTTTCTACTCTTATCCTTTGTTTCTCTTTCTTTCCCCTTATACTTTTTCTCAGGTGTTATTTTTATGCTTTTATGCTCTCACATTCCTAGCCAAAACAGATACATTTTCAAATTTGCTAAGTGCCTTATTTGACCTTAATACTCTAAAGTGTGCAAGCAAAAGTTTATCAAAGCTCCTGAGAATTTTGTTGTTTCTTCTGCACACTGCCCAGAGTAAATCAAACAACCTTCCCCTAACCCTACAAGCGGACGTGGGCATAACAATAGTAGTCCTTCTCTATTGATGTATAGTCTCCCTTAAAAAGGTATTGATGCCTTCAGCTTTTCAAAATTGTCTCTAAAACCTGAAATGTTTCAGAAGGAATTTCTAAGAGAAGCAAAGTCCACTGTCTATCTTCAAGTTTGCTACATAATTGTGCTTATTTTCAAGATCTGGAGAAAGGAAAATGACAGAAAGCATGAGGTTTTCATTACATACCATTCCCTAGAACCAAATTATGGTCTGTGCTGTACTTCTCTAATCCTGCTGGTTTTACTGGAATGTCAGCTGTAACTGCACAGCAGAGTTTGGTTTACCTTTCTAAAGAGTAACTGATTTAAGAACCAGAGGTTTGTAGCATAGCTTTGCATTCATATGTAGTACATCTTCACATATATGTCTATGAACACACACCTAGATCCATACATTCTGCTTGGTTTTATAAACACAGTTCTCGAATAATGTCACTCAATGACCAAGATAATTGCCACAACACACAAGGGCTGGTTCAGCTTTTTCTGTAACAATGGTTTCTTTTGAGCAGCTTGACCTTTAGGTGCAGAGTATAACCCTCTGACAGGGGAAAGAAAGATAAATTATATAAAAGCACTGCTGGCTTTCAGAATGAACTTTTAAGTTCTAACATTTTAAGCATATAACTTAAACACTGCTGTCCAAATAGAAAATAATTTGGTCATGTCTTACATTTCATGTCACATTCATCACTTAAAAAGCAGCTGGTTCCTAACACTGATGAGAGCACAGCCAAGTTTTGTACAACCCCTGTGCATAAGCAGCTCTTGTCAGCTGTTGCATAACAGGTGTCAAAACATTCGGTGACATCCTTTGCAAAGGGTAAGTGAAGTCTGAACAGGAGCCCCTGCTCTGGATCTGGCCGAAGCAAGCCGAGGAGTGAATGAGAAGGCCAGCCCAGGGACGTGCAGGTAGTTGGCAGCTCTATGCTGGCAGCCTGAAGTAGCTAATGAGAACAGCTTTGGAAGAACTTGGTATGGCCCAAAGGTGACATAAACATCCTTGCACAGGAAGGTTTCTGAAATGTTTAATGACATTATTCTACAGGATCCTTCTAAGATAAAACAAACCAGTCTAGGAGGGCTGCCAGAAAATGAACATAGCATTTCAGCATCCTTTATACAACAGTACCAAGGGGATACTAGGGGGGTCTAAAAGGCTAGGGTGCCATTTGATGTCAAGTCCCACAGTTACGAGTTTTTGCTGCAGATTATCACTCACTCCGATTCCAAGGCTGCCATAATTTAGAGGGGGATAGTCCGTCTCTACACCACAGATGGTTTAATGTCCTGCCAGCTATTTTGTCATTTATTCCTGGTTTGTTTTCTTTCTGAGAGATGATGGATGGCAGGATGGTGACTGAGGTAATACGATGATTCCTACAGTAAGCAAAGATCAGGTTCATGACCACCTGAGGAACCTGAATGTACATGAATCAAGCCAGAGTGCTGAGAAAACTGGTGGACGCAGTTACCAAGACACTCTCCATGATATTTAAAAAGCCATGGCAATCAGGTGAAGTTCCAGGTGACTGGAAAAAGGGAAGGTTTGTACCCATTTTTAAAAAGGTTTGAAAGGAGGACCCTTGGAACAACTGAGCTGTCAGTCTCACATCTGTACCTGGGAAAGTCATGGAACAGATCCTCCTGAGGCACATGGAGGAGAGGGAAGTGATACAAGTCCTGCCTGGCCAACCCAGTGGCCTTCTGGGATGAAGTGATTCTATCAGCAGACAAGGGAGGGGCTACAGATGTCTTTTATTTGAACTTCTGTAAAGTCTTGGACAGGGTCCCCAACAACATCCTTTCCTTTAAATGTTGTTTAGTAGACCTCACTTTAAACTGGAAGCTTTTGCCAAAACTAAGAAAGCAAAAAATCTTCCTTTTATTAAATTATAAAACAAACTTTACTGAACAAATATTTCTTTTAAAATAAAAGGTACTCTCTTCATTGCATTTTCCTGGTAAAATTGACTTCATTAGTTTTATTGCACCATTTTTACTCATTAAAATTTAATAACATTTGTTGATGAAACAAGGGATGTTAATACATTTTAAAATAATTCAGCACTAACTTACTCCTCCTAATATATGAAGATGCTACATTGTTTTCTGGAATATTTTGAGCTAAATTCCTGAAGGCATTTAAAGATTTTAGTGGATTCTCTTGAATTCATTTTAGTAGGAGTTTTTACCCTTTATTCAGTCCTCACTTTGTGGCTGGAAGGGTCTTCTGAAGGAAAGGGAAATGGAAAACCTTGTTCTGTTCCTGTCATCACTCAGACTCCAAATGAGATTGGGGATCTTTCCATATTGGCTAAGTGGGGAAAAAGTCACATCCCATTTTCATGTAGTAATTGAGGGGGTGCCTATTTTTCTGTGGTCCACATACTAAAATATTTACAGTGGAATTGTTAGAGGAGGATACCAGCACAACTTGAATAAAACAAAAGGGTCTAATATCACCAAATTCCTCCTCCTTTCCTGCAGCATGTAGAAAGAAAATAAGGTTTTGGAAAAGAGCAATGTCCTCTTCCAGTCAGACTACCTGAAGCTACTTTTGGCTGCCTTGATTTTCAGAGTTAGTTCTTAAATAAGGTCTTTACTGGCAGTCAGAATAACATGTAGGTTAGGAAACAGGTACATGTTCTTGTGTGCTAAGGGAAACTAGGATTTTATAGATACCTGGACTTACAGATGTGTAGCAGGTGCTTCTATGTCAACTCAATTCACTTTGTAGTCAAAAAAACTATACTATACTGTAAATGTCTATACTAAAAATGTTGTTTCTTTGAACCAATTTGCTCAGTTGAACCAATGTTTTCACTAAGAAAAGTTGTCACACATGCTTTTATTTGAAACAGACCTATATTCACAGTTTCAAGAAGGTTAATAACATTGTGACTTCTGGAGAATAAATAATAACAGTTCATTTTCTCTTCTAGCTCTCAGATGATGCAAATATAGCTTGGCATTGTGCAATGATTTCACAAAAAATAGTTTCTCTGTATGACAACTTTTAAGACAATTACAGGATTAGCTCATGTCTAAATTTACCCTCTCCTTCAATGTAGTTGGTTATTTCAGGTGATGCTTGTATTTTATTGTGTAAAGTATTCTTTTAAATTAAACAAACAGCTGCTTGGGAATTTGCATTTATCTTCTAATTCTTTAAAGGGTTTCATTAAAATATGTAGTCTCTCTAATGAACACCTTCAAATAAGAGATTGTGCACAAATATGCCATGTTGGTTAAAAAAAGGCAATGTAAGATGTTTTCAAAAAGACCTACTTATTAATTAACTCTCCTGTGTTATTAGTAATCAGTTGTGTTGCTTGTTTACAGAAGTTGGGTTCCAGTATGGCAGGATTTGCAGAGTTATCAGTGTACATTTTCACTTTATGTGAAGCAAATCGGGATGAAAATTGAGGTTATAACACAAGATTGTTATGCTAACTGGCAAAACTGAGTTTATATGCTAGGCCTGAATTTAGTTCCTTGGAGCCTGACAAACACTTCTAAACTAAAGAAAATGTAATGTAAAATTATAAGAATTTAGAGGGACTCAGAGGCATTCTGCTTATATTATTTAAAGCCAGTGACAAATTAACAATTGTCCTTCTGCATCCAGGACAAATACTACGTTGTTCTAAGCGTTGTATTCTAGAATATAAATAGTTTGGTAACTTTAACAAGTTACTTAATTTCTATGCAGGCAGTGTTAGGCCTTCATGAATGCTTTGAAACATGCTTTATGTTTTTTTTTTGTTTAAACAAATCCAAAGTCTTCTGCACTAGAGTTCCGGTATCCTCTGAGGGTGTTGAAGTGACATTTCCACTTCCGTGAATGCAAGATGTGGCAAAGAGTCTATAGGTGGCAGCCACTTGCAGCTTAGAAGGGTCCTCCACAATAATTCTTCAATGAAACATAAAACATTAGCAGAGTTTTGATGTTGACATGGCTGTGACACCATAAAAACTGAAGAATTAAGTCATAAAATCTATGGCTCTCACCTCAGGCTTTTCATTTTCATTATGAGGAGACCCCTTGAATTGAAATAGTTTGAAATGAACCTCTGCTGTGTCCAGAAGAGTAGATCATCTGGAACTAATGACTACTAGTCTACTGGATATTGCTACTGCCAAACCTTTCAGGCTGAGCTCTGGGTCTCTTCAGAATGTATTTTACAGCTGACTGCTAATACAGTCACTGCTTTGTCAAGGGCCCAGATCCAGGGCTTTCCACTGAAATGTCCAAACACCCTCATAAAGGGGCTACAAAAGCATTTGGTGATGATACTTCCAAGCATAGCAGCAACTTTATTTGTTGTCTTGATATTACAGGAAGGTTTTACTTGGCATTACTAAAGATAACTGGCATTTTGTCTGATTTTCCTCCGTTTTCCTTTTGGTTAAGAAAGAAAATCCTTATACTTTTGAATCAGGAATTAAAGATCTCATCTGCA
>WAAG01002556.1:23454-34565 GCA_013390105.1 Tichodroma muraria | reverse complement strand
CTTTGCTGTCCATTGGAAGACCACAGCAGTCTGAGTAATGTCAAGTCTAATTCGGATGCATCAGCACTGCACTGCTGCTGATTTTGTCTCCAGCTGTTTTCTCTCAAGGAACACCATCTTCTGAAGCAATCTCCTGTGTGTTTGGGCTTTGTGCCTTGTTCTCTTCTGGCCATCACACCATACTTTTCCCAGTTTTTACTGCTCAGGTGATGATCTGCTCTTCAGCAGTACCAATGAGAGAGTTCAAAGCAGTATGACAGATGTGAACCCAGTGGCTGTCCTGGTGGGAGCTATAGTCTTAAGACTGAGTAGGTTTGGGATTAGTTTTTCTTTTCCTGTTTCCTGGGAATAGCAGTGCATTGTGTTTTTCATGATCACCACATAAATCATGTCTCTTCCATATGTAGCTGTGTAAGAAACCCCTTGGGAGTAGGTCCTACAGAGACAAGAACAGTGTATAGTAAGATAGCTCTAAAAGGCAAATATTTCACTTGAGGCAATGCAAAGTGCAAAATATGCAGAAGAAAACTCCAGAGGAAAATTTCTTCCTCTCTGAAGACTTTTACTTTCCCTTTTCATAGTGTGGAGGACATCAAAATGTATCGCTTTGTAGTATAACTGGAATTGGAGAGAAGGGAGAAGCACTTGGAAAGAGAAATGGGCTCAAATTAGCCTTGCATGCCAGCCCCTAAAACTGCAGTGGTCTTTCTGTAACTCATTCATTTTACATGGACCGCTAGCAAAAAAATTCATTATTTTTAATTTTGTTGAAAATAATGATTACGATCATATTTAGAGCTACCAAGTAATGGATTTTCAAGACAGTAAAGCAAACAGTTCATTCATTTTTTCCTTCTGATCATCTAATACATTTATTTTTTGCTGTGAACTTCAAAATGTCTTTTTGTCCTCTAACACTGAGACTTGACGTGATAGAAAGGAGTGGTGTAAAAGACAAGAAAGACAAGTGGTGTAAAAGACAAAAGGTAAAAGACTGTTTACTGGTGCTAGAAAAGCCAAGGACGTGCAAAGAAAACAGATGAATTTAGTGGCAAAAGGCAGAGACCATGAAGAACAGCAGATATCTTACATAGCCAGCAAAGGGACTGGAGCAAGCGTGATCTACTGAGATAACCTCACATTTTAGCACCTAAACAACAGCAGCAGCATTTTGAATCCTTGTAGGTGTTTCAAGGCTTTGTCAAGAGGGGAGCAGATGCAGAAGAGTTGTGAGAATCCATTCCATGGAAAGCGTTGTGCTGTAAAGAGTTGGTGGTCTTAGCACCCGACCAGTTTCCACCCTCGTCTTCTTTCCATTTGTGATGTGATGTGCTGATAAAAAGTGGATATGCTGGGACAGCAAGTGATTTACTCTTTTTCCAAATTTAAAAAGTTGTATCTGTCCTCTAAAGGCTTGGGTAGTTGTATAAAAACTGCAGCTTATGCACTGTGAAATAAAAGCTGCAGTTTCTACAGGAACTGCAATCCTGTGCAATGAAAAATGAAGGTATCCTTATTATTTACTAACTTGTCTTACTGCTAGTACTGTCCTGTGTAATCAGGACTTAATGCAGTAAAGCATGCAAAAACATGCAAAACTAGTACTGTTGCCAGACATGTGCTTAAGTACTTTGTTGTCCTAACCCCTCAATTTCTCTTAAATATTATATTAAAGATGTAAGAATTACCATAGAGTAAGTGAAATGAAGAGCAGATGAGACAGGGAATAAAAATTGAATAAAAATTGATGCTGATGGACTTCACTGTGTCTCTTTCTGCTTTGAAAGTCAGTGAAGTGGATAAACCTATAGTTTCTTTATAGAAGTGAGTAGCATGCTAATACACTTAATCTAGTTCCTATTAGATTAGAGGGACCTGTTGGTGTATGTGAAAGTCTAGCGTAGCATATGGGATATTGTTCTGTAGTTTCAGCTACATTTACTAATGTACTATTTTTTTCACTTGTTTTTTAACAAAACCTTGTGTAATTGACAACTCCTTCTGTATCCATTGGCATGCACTCTTCCGGACTGCACATAACCTTGAATAAGAGACACTATTGTTGAGAAGTTTGTGTTAGAACTGGATCTGAAACAATAAAAACTTCAAAAGAAATGGTTTATGCACTAATAGAGCCTCAAGATGTTGTAACTAAACCCTGTTAGGGCCATAACCTGGGGAAAAAACCCCTAAGGTATGAAGAGGAGTGTGAGCAGTAAAAAAAAAACCAAAACAAAACAAAAAACTTTTGGTCAAGACATTTTGTTGCTGTCCTGATTAGAGCAGATTTGTTTCCAAGAAGTCTGGGCTGATTTCCCTGCTGAAGACAGTTGAGCAGAGGAATTTGTACCATGGACACTCCGATAACAGTGGCAGCACCTGCCCAAACAAGAAGGTCTTGGCTGCAAAACCCCAGGCATTTAGAAACTCTTGCAGGTGTTTGTACAGCTTAAGTTTTACTTCTCTCAGGTTTTCCATACCATGGTAAATTAGTTTAGCTGGAGTGCCTACCAGCAAACTGAGTCATACTGCTTACACAAAGACATTTGCAAAGACAGGGTGTTTGGTGATTTGTTGTGGAGCTTTGCATTCGTAATTTACATTTGCTGGAGGGAAGAGGAGACAAGACTGAGCACGCTCCCCTCCTGCAACAAACCCTTGGCTTGTTGTAGGCAGGCAGCTTGCAGTGCGCTTGCTCCCTGGGATTGCAGCCGTGACAAAGCAGAACTGAAAGTGCTCACCAGCAAATTATTGGCTGAAGTGGTTTGACTTCAGCAGCTTTTCCCCAGTTTAAAACTTTGACTGCCATTTGGTTTAGATTGAAATCAAGATTTGTTGTTGCTCACAGCAATACTGCAATGTTGAGAGGCACCAAGTTTTCTGGACTTGTGGGTCTCATTTACTAGATGTTTGTGAGTTTTATGTTTCTTTTGTACCTTTGCTACTGCCTTTCCCTTTTTGGGTTTTGTGCAACTGGTTGGGGGTTTTTATGGTTTTGCTGATCGTATTTTATTCCAGATATTTTATCCATTTCCAGGATGAAGTCTGGCTCAACACTTCTTACCTTGAGGATTACAGTATACAGGCTGCTTTGGTCTTTCTCTAAGTACAAATTTCCCAGCAGTCAACATTTTTTTTGTCGCTTCTAGTCTTGTGCTTTGTTATGTTATTGCCCATAATATTTAATTTTGCTTCCTGGTTTTTGGTTGGTTGTTTTTTATCTGTTTCTGTTCAATGTACACACTTATTTAGAAGATTATAGGGAAGACTCAGTTACGTAAAGCAGGAGCCATGATGAAGCCCCGGGTTTCTGCAGCATGACAGTAACAGATAGCCTTTATATTGACCTTAAATTAACCAGGCTTAATGTGGAGCTTGCTTGCTCCAGCTGCCCTTCAATGTGTTGTGGTTTAACCCCAGGTAGCGACTAAGCCCAGCACAGCCCCTCATTCACTCCCTGCCCTGGTGAGATGGGGGAGCCAATCAGAGGAGTAAAAGTGAAAAGATTCATGGGTTGAGATAAGTTTAACGGGTAAATCATAAGCTGTGCACACAAGCAAAGCCAAGCAAGGAATGCTTTCACTCCATCCCATGGGCAGGCAGGTGTTCAGCCAGGAAAGCAGGGCTTCCATCATTTGTAACAGTGACTTGGGAAGACAAATGCCATCACTCCTAGTGTCCTCACCCCCTTCCTCCTTTTTCCCTCAGCTGTGTATGTTGAGCATGATGGTATATGGTATGGTATATCCCTTGGATCAGTTGAAGTTAGTTGTCCCAGCTGTGTCCCTTTCCAATCTCTCGTTGCACTCCCAATGTGTTCACTGGTGGGAGGCAGAAAAGGCCTTGACTCTGTGTAAGCGTGGCTCAGCAATACCAAGAAAGTCCCTGAATTATCAACACTGTCTCCAGCACAAATCCAAAACAGAGCCCTATACTAGCCACTGTGAGGAAAATTATCTCAGCCAAAACCAGCACATTCCCCACCTTTCATTCATTACCATTTACGTCATTCTCAGGCACCACACTATCCAACACGTCCTCATTATTTGCCACCCCCTTTCTCATCCCTTGATACAATACACAGATATCATTTCCCCTAGCCTATGGACTATGCCTGTAAAATGTCCATAAATGTCACTGAGTTTATTCAGGACAGGAGAGGTGGTGTGGTGTGTGGAATTATTGGGCACAAAAGCCAGTTCAAATCTGTTTGCTGCTGCCCTTGCTTTTTGTAAGACTTGTCCTCCGCTGCTTTGTGTGGTTCCTGCTATAGCCATTCCTCTGACATGCAACCCAAATCATGGGTTACAATGATTCAAACCTATATCCATTACAATGTCTGCGCCTTGTCCCTTTGAGCAAGACCATAACATTGAACATTCCTTCTCTTCCTCCTAGCCTGGCTAGGATTTATCCACAGACTGCATCCCATATGGCTATGCCTGCTCCAAGTGGGCCTTTATCTCTGAGCCACGATCACTTTGGGGGTATAGCTGCCATGGCATAAGCCTATCCACAATCACAGTTGCTTTGAGATGCACCTGTTCCAGGATGGCCTTACCCACAGCCACCGCCCCTTCAGGTATAAACCTGCTCCATCATAACCTTAGCCACGGTTGCCCTCCCGGGGGAATACCTGCTCTGTTCTGGGATTATCCACGGCCACACGCTTTCAGGTGCTCCAGCACGGACTTCGCCACAGCCCCTGATGCTCCAGTAGGTCCCTGCGGCGCCACAGACCCCCCCCTGGGCCCCATCCCTGCCGAGGTATTCCTGCTGCTGCACCGACACAACCACAGCCACAGCTGCTTCCAGGTCTGCCTGCTCCCACGCGGACTCCTGCGCGGCGAGGTCCCTTTGACCGAAGTCCACACCGCGGTGCCGGCCGGCCCGGGCCAGCAGCAGAGAGCCAGGCGAGTCCCTGGCCGCCCGCCAGCCCCGGCACAGCGCCGCTGCTGCTATCACGATGTTCCCAGGCACAGCGCAGCGAGGTGATAAAGCAGCGCAGCAGCAGCGAGAGCGAAAACCAGCCGCTAATGAGCACCGGGCTCTAATGGACAGTCAGGCAAGCCAGGCTCCTGACAAGCACCTGCCAATTAATAGCTAATCAGCAATTACAGCTATAAATTCAATCTAGGCATTACAGTCAAACCTGTTGTCATCTTGAACTCTGCAAGACCCATGTTGGGCACCAAGAGCTGTTGTGACTTAACCCGAGCTGGCAATTAGGCCCCACACAGCCACTTAGTGGGATGGTGAGGAGAATCCAGAGTCGGAAGCAGTTCAGGTGGGGCATTACTCCCTTAATGTCCTAGCTTTGCCTACTTCATCAGGACATTGCTGTAACTTATGGCTAACTCTTGTGCTGCTAGATTGTCTGCATAAGTTCACTGTTTAGTGCTGATAGCAAAGGGACAGGGTTTTGAATGGACCTCTGAACAAAAGCAATTATTCATTGCTGAGGTCTCTGTTTTGCTTCATGTGTGTTTGAAAGACAAGTTATAAAAATTCAAAGCATGCTGGCCTTTTTAATGCCGTAATTTGATTACCTGTGACTGCAGTACTCCTTTAATAGTAAAACATGGCCATTAGTGGATGGGGGGGAAAGAAGGTGCACGAGGGAGTGCAAAACTGTACAGGCTTTGCTGGAATGAAGTGTGTGTGCTACTTGTACTCACTGCGTCACTGAAAAACTATGGGTGGCTCTTGGAGTGCAAAGACTGCCCTCCACTTGTGCTTCTTTTGTTTCTGCAAGGCTAGTTCTGTGCATCCCTCTTAAAGTCAAATGTGACCCAAAGTGTGGTGGACAAGAAGGCTGAAGTTTCAAGTGGAACTTGGGAAGAAGTCTATTGTAGTTGCGGCTTCAGGAATAAGCAAGGAGAAAATGTTACGCGAGAGAATAATTTGTAAGGCTTTGCTGCAGCGCTATTAATTCTCCAGTGAGTACTTGTAGATTATTGCATATGATTTGCTTGGAACAGTGGGGGCAGCTTTCTTTGCAGATTCCGCTGGCCTGAGTTATCTGTAGTAACTGAAGGATGGATGTTTGCTGAGGTTCAAATGCTTTGCCTGTAAGCAGCGTGTGTCACTTTTTCTCTGCAGACATTCTTGGTACTGAGTTTGTTCATCATTCAGCAATAGGCCTTTTGTTCGGAATGGACCCTCACTCAGTCTGTGATGGGATAACCACATGTTGCATAACAACACAATAAGGCAAACCAAAATTGTGCATCGCCACCCTGTGCTAGCCTGACAGTAATCAGGCCCAGGGACTGCACAAGCCGATCTTACCAGCAGGCTGCTGTGGCCCCGGAGGGAGGATTCTGGCCTCTGTTGTCCTCTTCTGGGGAAAGTGTCTGCTTTGAACAAAGAAAGGAGCATTTTACAGCTGCTTGATGGATCCTCAGAATTCAGATTTGTTGCCTGCCTTTTAGATTTAAGATTCACTGAAACCTGTGTTAAGTACTTTTCTTCTGTTGGCCGTTGTGCCAGGGCAAACCCCACCTTCTACCCCAATTTTTGGTCTCATGGCAGCAGTCCCCTTGCGCATTTTCAGCAGAACAGCTGAGCTTTGCAAAAGCTGGCTGGAGCTCTGCAGCTGCGCTGGAGCCTGGCCCAGCAGCAGGAGCTGTTAATGGCGTGATTGAAGCCTTTAATTTAACCCCTTTCCAGCAGTTGAGCTGACTAGAGTTGGAGCTGTCAGATGTCACCGTCGCATCGTTACCCTTCAAAGCAAAGCATGCAGCAGTAATCCCATAGAGCAAGGCCCCTATTTGCTGCACCTCCAGTTGGGGGTGTTCTGTTAAATACTGCATCTATGGCATGTGAATTTCTATCCCAGTCTTACTTTGAATATCAACAGAAAATGGAGAATATTTCTATCAATGGTTGTGTAGATAAAGATTTTTATCATGGATATGTAGAAGGCAATAATTACTTCTTAATATTCTCCATGAGGAAAATTGCAAATCTTCTGTGTAAATAACCAAATTGTGCCAGATAGTCTAATGGAATTCAGTAATAATTTTTCTCTCTGATGGGAGCAATCTTCCATGATGACTTATAGCATCAGAGTTGATTTGAAATTTAGTTTTGTAATAATGATCATGTGATGATCAGCGATGAAGATTTAAGTAAGGTTCTGTCCCAAAGCATCCATCAAGTACAGGCTTCACTTTCAAAGGTAGAGAGAGAACAGCTAATTTAAAAGTTCTTTTATCAATGGTAGTTTTTGTAGCATGAAGAATGAGTAAGTACAGACTAGCAATTTGTGGTCTAGTCCTTTTTTTGCATTAATATGATTAATTTGTTTTCAGTTCTTTTGTTCAAGAAATTAATTTCGCCTCTCACTTTGTAGGAGACTTTGAAGTTAACATCCAACTATCAACCTTTCTGTCTCTCCCCTCACCCACTCACATTCCTGGAGTGCATTTATGCAGGTTGAGAGCAAGAAGTGCAGTGCCCAGCTATAGGGAATGAATTCATATCATCAGTCTTAATTTTCAGGTGTTCAGTTTCACATGTCAGCCTACTAAACAGAACCAGTTTGATTTCAAGTTAAACATTTATTCTGCTTTTTAAAACAGTTGTAAAACTCATATTTTAAAAATGTGTATCTATTATAAAACTTTTCCCAGTATGACCCAGTATTTTCTTTCCTGCTTCAAGTGCCTTCTTGAAAAGGATCCTGAAATAAACTGTTTCTTCAAAACGAGTTTATTGTAATAAAGGAATGTCATCAGAGTTAGTTCCCAATATGCTGACACAAGTTTGTCTGATAGAAATTTTTTTCAAAAACTTTCTCATTTGTATTCCTGCTGTTTCCATTGTCAAAGCGGCTGAAATGGGGGTCAGACTCCCACCAGCCCTCCATGTTTATAAGTCCTGAAATATGCAGCATATGTCATGTTGTTATAGCTTTTCAGCTGTGGTACTCTCATGAAATAATGAACATAGAAATCACTAAGGGGGAACTGAACTGAATTAAAAAAAATTAAAGTGATAGTGCAAACCAGCAGAAAGGGCCTACCCAGTCTCAGCCACAAAGAATGGATGACTTGGGAGCTTGGGCTGCAAGGCTTACTGCCAACAAAGACCTGAGTTCAGGATGTCTGTTTTTTGAGCTAGCAGCTGTTGATGTTTTTAACCTCTGAAAGAGGAAAATAAGAGGTACAGTGTTACTGTCGGCTGGAAAGCAAGAATCTATTTTGCCCAAATGTTTATAATTTTGATGTAATTATTTTTGCACAAAAAGATGCAACAGTGGGCTGTTTGAATTTTTTCATGGAAAGATGAGAAAACCAGTAAATGTGCGTGTGGGCACAGCCTCGTGATAAGACTGCTTGCCAGGGATAATGTGGCTCAGGTCCTGACTCAGCGCAACTCTCTGTCACACGGATCTGTTGCCTCTTTTTTCCTGGTGGGGTTGGTTTGTGATTTTTTTTTTTTTACTGGATTCTTTCACTTCTCTAAAAAGTTCAAAGTTAAATCCATTTCCTGAACAATAACACTAAAACTTTCAGAAATTCTGTGCTGGGTGTGAAAAAGTCTTATATCAGTTTTCTTGAATTAAATAAAGGCTCTAGTCATGTTCTGAAAGGTTCAATTTCATGTTTAAAAAAAACCACAGAGCTGGTATGTGTGCAGCTATACATACAGACTTTTTAAAACTGGAAACATGGATGTCGGTGCAGGTTTTTCTAGAGGCTTATGAAAGAAGAGGAAGTCAGTTCTGAAGAGCAGAGCCTGATAGCAGCCACAGGCAGCCCAAAGAGCAGCTGTTATAGAAAAACATGGTTGTGCCAGATTTCTTCCACTGGCCACAGTGCTGTTGGGTTCTGAATTTTGGGTTTGCCTTCTACAGCTAGAGAATGTAACAGAAAGAGTTGGACCTTTTTCATATGTACTTGGGTTTGTGTTTGTGTTTGAGTCTCTGCAGTGTGAGGTGTCTCAAGTAAAAAGAAATGGAGAGAACTGTCTAATTCTACTGTGCATTGCAGTGACTGTATGATGGAAGTTCCTGACACAAAACGTCTTTCAACTTAGCAGTTTGTCATAAATTAGAAAATAAAAATAAAATTAAAATAAAATTAAATTTAAAAAAACACAACAAAAAGTGTGGAGAAGTTTAAACCCAAAATATCCTTTGTTTTCCACTACATAACCTTTATAATTTTTAAAAAATCTGTCTCCTTTTTAACAAAGTAAAGCAAATCACTGCTTTCCCAAAATGATATTAATGCAAAATTTTGGCATTTTTTCCCCCTGAGATGGGGGGCTTCATTGCTGTTACTCCATACATCTGTGGTGAAAAACAGATTGTAGGTCTCTTAATGTGCAGTGCTTTCTCTTGATTTGCCTCCTCCTCAATTTTACTAGGGTTTTTAAATAACTCAAAGTCAACTTAGTCTCTGATCTTCTTGGTAAATTGTTGTTTGGTACAACATAAAGTGAAAGCAACATATAGTTTTTAAATGTTAGCTATCACAGTGATGATGCGAATGGGGATATACTTGCAAAAAGTCATCAGTATTATGGTAACAGCCCATTTTACAAGAATCCCTGAGCCTAGAGCATATCAATTCATCCAGCACAAAACCTCCCATTCATTTGCAGTATAGATTATCTGAAATATCTCGAGACATGGATATTGGTACACAAGTATAGTATCAATACAAATGTGACAGTGGACCTGTGTTAGCCTCTGTTTCCATGGTGTGTCTGAAAGGATTTATAGCATGGCTGTGGAAGTTTTCCTGGCGGAATTGGTCTAAGTCTGAGCTTCCCCTTTTCTTTCCTTGCCACTTTTCAAAAAGAAAATGCATTTTTTGTTTTTCTTAGAAACACTGAAGAGAAACTGAGAAAATGGCAAATAATAGAAATATAGTACAGCTTTGTGTACATGAAAATGAAGAATTGGTAAGATCTGAAAAGTGTTATTTAGAGGGAAATGGAGAACATCATTGACCCTTAGGAATAGGTGGCCTGAACTTGCAGAGCACATAAAAACAAATCAAGACCATTGGTATTCAGACAGAGGTTTGCCATATTCAGCCGTGGCTTTCATGGCAAGGAGCTCCTCGTGGTTGTTATCTTATCAGTGAGTGCTTCACTTCAAAACCACTTGAAATTCCTCGCCCCAGAATTACAGAAAGCAGGCTGCAGGGTGGTGGCGAGAGGGATGTGTGACTCACATAGCTTCAGCTTTCCTCATTAATTGTGGGTATTTGTTCAGGAGGTGACTGAGGCCAAGGTACAGCACACTGCCATTAGCCATCCTCGCCAGAGGGCCAGCACCTGGGCAAGGAATCTGGACTTGGCTGACCAGACTGTTCCTACCCCAAAGTAGGGGTATTTGCTTGTGTTTTGCAACAAAATTTGCTTGTGTGTTTATTCATTTATTTTCTCTCTTCCTTTTGCTGTGCTTTTCCCGCAGGACAAAACACCCTCTCACTGGGGGAAGTGGTGACTCTTCCCCAGGCGCATTGTCAGCTCTTGAACAAGAAGGGCCCCATTTGGGCAGTGTCCAGTTGGGCTTTACCTCATGCCTCCCTTGTCTGTGTCACATCCTGAGTCCTCTGGCTTCACACTTAACCATTCTTGATGTGGTTTGTTTAGGGTTTTCCGTTCCGCTGAAACATTACAACTCTTCCTGATGCCAAAACCACTCTCTCTATCTTAAAGTCCTTCCTGGAAACCCGTGTCTTTCACTGTTTTCCAACATTATGTCACAAAAGTTCTTTTTGGCCTTACCTGTACAATAAAAGTCAGTGCTGACAAATGTAAGGATTTTTGGGCAAAGCTGTCAGGTCTTATTCATCCTTTTTATCCCAGCAAGAGCTCTAGTACAGAGGCAGTTCCTGCCAGCAACAAGAACACTTTAGTATTGTAATCTACATTTGAGTAACGAGTGTAAAACGCAACAATCAAAGACCTGCTCTGTCTCAATCACGTATTGGCCTTTATATTAATATGGCTTTAGCACAAAGATAGCTGACATAGTTCTGGGCTTGCTTCATCTTGTTTGGAAAATTGATCAGAAGATATTTGATTTCCCTGCTGCAGAATGCTGTGTTCCCATATTGACTTTCCTTTCTCTGAAGCCCATTTCT